>CAUYSK010089733.1:0-89025 GCA_963575035.1 Avahi laniger
TCTCTAGTATCTTCTTACGTATAAAAGCTCTTTTTTCTGTATCCATGGTCACCTCCTTTTCTTTCTGTCTCTATGTCTCTATTAAATCTTAGGATTTTAACTAGAAATTATTTCCAAATATTAAAAATTGAGTTAAAGGAATAATATCAAAAAAATTTGAATAAAAGTAATTATGTTGCTGATAATTATGACCATAATCATACTGTATTAAGTCAGTATGTTTTAATTTATCATTGCCTTCTAGAATTTTAGAAAGTGATTAATTAAACAAAATATTTTCAGTTGGCTTTAGCAAAAACTTTTAATGAGAAGTTGGATGTGTCATGCTAAGGCACATCCGTGGTTGTATAGACCAAAAAAGGAAAAAATTAATTTTGCAAACCTGAAAAATAATAACATTGTGTGGTTGGTATATTTGGATGCATGTTGGAGAAGTTCAGTAATGACTGTCTCTCCTAACCATCCTCTCTGTGATATTATTTGGTATCTCTATGCTAAACATGTCCTTGAAAGGGAATAGAACTTTCTAATTTGATGTGTCTGATTAACAGTTATAAGTCAATTAAGTATTGTCTGCTTCTCAGATACATGACTTGTTATTTCTGAGCAATGATTCATGGAGCTCTAATTGCTGAGCTTCCAAATTTAACCCCAACCAACTAATAAAGCAAGGGTAATTTTCCAGTTATAACAGATTTACGAAGCGAAATAAACCAGCATCTGCCCTTAGCAAACTAGCTACTTATATAAATGTTTTCTCATTTATGGTATATAAAGTTCTTCTCCCCAAACTGCTTTGATCTGACACAATCTATTATCTTCTTGTGAGTTCCTTTATTAACAAGTTAATATACTTTGACATGTGCTCAGGATCAATTTTTCTAAAAAATTCTCCTCTAACAACCCATAACCCACACACTCCATCAAGCGATGATACTGCCTCCAAATGCGAAGAGAATAAAATGAAGTTGTCAAGAGTAAAAATCATTCCACTACACCCTGTTCATCACGTATCTATAAAGCTATAATTATCTGTCCTCAAAATTATATCCTTTCTTGCAGTTTCAAATGAAAAAGTATTCCTTCTGTTCTAGGTGTATCCCTGTGCTTGTTTTTCCAATCCTTTCTTCTTCAGTGCCTGTGAAAACTTGTCCTCCAGAATACAGATGATCATTTATTCTCCTGGTTTACCCACACCCCTTCTATGTTGGTTTCTGTTTGTAGGTTTTCAATGCATTCAGGCCACTCTCATATACATAAACAAGCTTGAAGCTCTGACTTGAGAGGGGCAAAGGCAATATATGTAACCTAAACATTTGTACCCACGTAATATGCTGAAATAAAAATATATAAATAAACAAATAAAATAAGAAATAAATCCTTCCACATTAATTTTGGGAATAGTTCAAGAAGAATTGCTATACGTTTTTAATATATGGTAGAATTCAGCAGTGAAGTCATCAGGTCCTGGGCTTCTCTTTGATGAGAGGCATTTTATTACTGACTCAATCTCATTATTCTTTACTGATCTGTTCAAGTTTTCTATTTCTTCGTGATTTGGTCTTGATATGTTGCATGTGTCTAGCTTTCCAATTTGTTAATGTATAGTTGTTCATAGTAGTCTCTAATGATCATTTGTATTTCTGTAGTATCAGCTGTGATTGTTTTCTTTTTCATCTATGATTTTATTTAGTTGAGTCATCTCTCTGTGTTTCTTAGTTAATCTAGTTAAATGTTTGTCAATTTTGTTGATCTTTTCAAAAACCCAACTCTAAATCTGGAGCAATACAAGGATGCTCACGTTCACTAATTCTATTCAAGATAGTACTTTCCTAAAGTCCTAGGCAGAGCAATTGGGCTAGAGAAAGAAATAAAATACATCCAAATTGGAAAGGAGGAAATAAAATTTTCTCTGTTTGCAGACAATAGGATCTTACATAGAAAACCCTACAGATTCCACCAAAAACATGAACTAATAAACAAATTCAGTAAATTTACAAGATACAGTATCAATGTACAAAAATCAATAATGTTTCTAAACACAAATAGTGCACTACCCGAAAAAGAAATCAATAAAGCAATCACACTTATAATAGCTACCCAAAATTAAATAACAAAGATGAAATGTAACAAAGAGGTCAAAGATTTCTACAATGAAAACAATTAAACATTGGTGTAAAAATTGAAGAGGACACAAATAAGTGGAAAGATATCCTGTATTCTTGAATTGGGAGAATTAATATTGTTAAGATGTCCATACTAAAGCAATCTACAATTTCAATGCAACCCCTACAGAAATACCAATGACATTTTTCCCAGAAATAGGAAAACCATCCTAAAATTTGTGTAGAACCACAAAAGACCCTGAATATCTGCAGCAATCTTGAGCATAAAGAACAAAGCTGGAGGTATCACATTACCTGAACTCAAAAGATACTACAAATCAATAGTAATCAAAATAGCATAGTACTGTCATAAAAACAGACATGTAACCAATGGAACAAAATAGAGAACACAGAAATAAATCTATGCATTTAAAGTCAACTTATTTTTGAGAAAGGTGCCAAGAACATACATTGCAGAAAAAAGACAATCTCTTCAATTAATAGTCTTGGGGAAACTGAATATTTACATGCAGAAAAATAAAACTAGACCCTATTTCTCACCATTTACAAAAACCAAACCAAAATGGATTAATTTTCCCCTTAATCTTTCTTTCTTTAACTCAGAATATTATGGGGCTACAATTTTGGTTGCATATATTGCCTTTGCACCACTCTAGTCAGAGCTACAAGCATGCCCATCCCCCAGAAAGTGCATGCCGCACCCATTAAGTGTGAATTTACCCATCCCCTCCCTGCCTTACATGCAACGCATGTTACTTCCATATGTGCACATAAGTGTTGATCAATTAGTGCCAATTTGATGGTGAGTACATGCATGCGGTTCTTGTTTTTCTATTCTTGTGACACTTCACTTTGAAGGATGGGCTCCAGCTCCATCCAGAACAATACAAGAGGTATTAGTTCAACATTGCTTTTTATGGCTGAGTAGTACTCCATGTTATGCATATACCATATTTTATTAATCCACTCATATATTGATGGACACCTGGGTTGTTTCCACATCTTTTCAATTGGGAATTGTGCTGCTGTAAACATTCAAATGTGGACATCTTTATTACAGAATGTCTTTTTTCCACAGATTTTTATTCACTACAGTATTTTGTTATGTTATACTTTTATTGGGAATCTTCCTGAAATGTATTAAATATTCTCATACCTTTTATTATAAAATGTAGTGAGTGTGACTTCATCTTTCCAGATAATTAGCTATGACAATGTGAGAATTTATATTGTAACACCCCTGAAGGGGTACCCTTGAAGTTTATAAGGATATTATCAATTCATCAAATTACTTGTGTATGTTTTTGCTTATAATTATGTGAACAATGGGATGAAGTTGTATATGGGTGGCCGATGTGAAATAGAAGGTATAGGCAGAGAGTGCAGAAATCTGGTGCAGGGACTGGGCAGAGTGCAGGAAGCATGGGGGAATGGGATAATTTCAAGGAACGTGAGGGAGACAGAGATTGGATGTACTATCTGCATGTATGTTGGATTTAGGATAGCAGGAATATTGCGATTAGATATTCTGCATGTGCTTGAATCGAGGTGCCTCTCCCTCTCTCTCTCTCTATGTGTGTGTTGGGAAGAGTTTGTATACATTGAGATTGATGTATATAGGTGTGTGTTATATATGCTGCAAGGGCACATTTGTATCTATTAATATATTGAATTATGTGGTTAGCGTGTGTGTGAAATACGTGAGCAGTTGTCTTCATTTACTGTCTTTTCCTTTTTAGCAAACCTTTAACTTCTCATTGTGACCAATATGCTTGAATTAGGTGCTTCTTCTATATCCTTATAATTTGCTGTTTCTAAGCCACTATAGGTCATAAAATACTGATCCATGTTAAAATCATACATAAGATAAAAACACTGCCCTCTGAAGTGACTTGAGAGGCAGACCTATTAGTGAACAATATAAGCAATAAGTAAAACCACTCATGGCAAAGAATTGATGACTCGGGGATTTTTCTTTCTTCACGTAAAACTCTCTGCTTGATTATGGAAAAAGTGTTTGCAATGATGTCCTACAGAAATGCATAAACAAAATGGTCATTATTACAAATTCATCTCCCCAGAGATGATATACCTTAGAAGCATGTTTTAAAAATATCACAACACATTTAGTTAATGGTAAAAATAAGGTAGCAAAGAAAGAAACGATAAGTACATAGCATAGACAGCTGTGTCTGCAAGTCTAGAACAGAATTTAAGTTGTATTTTCTTTCCAACTTTTACCAAATATTTGCCTTTGAGGAGATCTTTCTAGACAACAATTCCCAACTGGTTATTAGTCAATCTTCCTTTTTCTCTCTTCTTAGTATAATTTGTATCTCCTCCTAGACCACTACTTTTGAGGAGATTAGAGAAATGTTTGGCTGCAACTTCTGGAATGGATGATCTGCATATAACTAGCCTTAGTGAGGTTTATAATAAAACCAGATTGAAAATATGTATGTGAGGAAATGAAAGATTTAGGAGCACAAGTAAAAGTAAAGAGAGATTTCAGGGTCAACATGAAAATTCTTGACCACCAAAAATGTACTTCTCTCCTGAATAGATAAAAAGATAAAAATTAATCATCTTGAATGGATCCTCAATAGGCATGAAAGAGCCAACTGGAACAACTTAAGCTGAAGTTGCAAGTTCAGGAAGAGAAATTGTCTGATTCAGGGACGTTGGCCCAATCCATTTTATCTGACAGTTGAAAAAAGATTCGCAGTAAGAAAATCACATTAGGGAATAGAGAACAAAGCTCCAGAGGAGAACAAACAAGGAACTTGGCTCCCATACCAAGGACAGAACTAACAATAAGATGCTTCAGTTTACTAGATTCAGAAATGGAATAAAGGTATTTTTCCAGTAAGTACCATTTGGAGATTTGTGGGAGCATATTAATACCTATCTTCAAGTACTCCACTGAGATAATTCAGCTATAATTGTATCCACTTACAAATTTCAATTTTTGTATGCACATAAAAGAACACTAACATTTTGACCTCTTGCAATATTGGGGGGGAAACTTTTCATGAAATCAAATCAGAGAACAGAAATGGGAAACTATTAAAAGGTATTACAAATGGCAAAATAACAAACTCTAGTTTATTTAGCTGTTGATTATCCTATTGCTGAGCTGTTAGGATTCTAATTATCCATTTTCACTTCTGCTGATCATTTGCCTCAGATCATTTACTTCATCAGAAGACAGGTTGGGACCAAAAAAATTAATCTGGTTGTCATAGTAAAAGTTTGGATAGAAAAAAGAATGGTTTAAATCAGAGGATGGCAAATTACTTTCTGTAAAGGGGCAGCTAGTGCATATTTTAGAATTTGTGAGTCTGTCTTGCAACAAACAATTCATCTCTGCCATCATTGAAGGAAAGCAGCCATGAACAATATGCAAATGAACAGGCATGGCAATGTTCTAACCAAACTTTAAGAAATAAGTAGTGGTTGATAAAAAATTTCACCATGCATTTAAAGAGGAGTTACCAATTTTTACCAATTCTTACAGAAAATAAAAGAGGAGACAATCCTTCTCAATTCACTTTATGTATCCAGTATCACCTCAATCCCAATACCGTGCAATGAAAAATGACCATGCAATGAAAAAAAAAAAAACCTACGGACCAATGTATCTCATGATCTTAGATATAAAAACTTTAATGAAATATTAATAAATCAATAAAACTGTATAAAAATAATTATACAACCTAAACAAGTGGGATGTATTTCAGATTTGCAAAGCTGGTTTAGTATTCAAATATTTATCAATATAATCTCACATATCAGTAGGCTAAAGAGGAAAATTTATATAACATTTCAATCGATGTAGAAAAGGCATTTGATAATATCCAATTAAGTTGTAATGAAGTGTAAAGTGTAATAATATGTATAATTAAGAACAAAAGTGTACATCCAAACTGAAATATGATGTCATGCTTAGAGTTATCGTTAATAATTCATAAACATTATTTATTCATAAGAAGTATGAGCGAAGGTAGAATCCTGGGTAGGGCAAAACTGAAAGTTCAAGAAACCTGTCTTTCCAACATTGGTGGTTATAATGCTTTTCAGGTGTCTTGGTCCCTTTAGTGCTGAACTAAAGAGATATTAATACTTGAGGCTCAGGTATTTTCTTTATAGCAACAGAAAAGGATTAAGACACCTGAGATGACCAGTCCCCGGCCGCCCGCTCTCATCTAAATTCAACAGAAGGTGCACAAACTAGTATCTGGTCTTGAGAATTTCTCACGAGTTAAATCAGCTTATCTGTGAAGGTTCAAATTGAAATATTGTATATGAGATTTAGAATAGTCTGAATAAGGAATTCAATAGACGAGCTGAATAGCAGGATGAGAACAGCCAAAGAATGAGTTAGTATACTCAAAGGCTGGGTTAAGGAAAAATAATAGACAATATAAAAGAAATATAGGAAATGTGAAGAAATAATGAAGTGTCAACCAATATCTGTACAAAAGATAACTTTAAAAAAGAAATTTGAAGAAATACTGACCCATAACTGCTCTGAGTAAAGAAAAAATGAAAAGGCTGATTTTGAAACATATAGCACAATTGGGAAGGGAAAAAAATCTGGATAAAATTTAGAGAATTGTTGGGCATCAAGTCAAGGTAAATTTTTGAAGTATTTCGTAAAGAAACAGCAGACCGTAGAGAAAGAAGTTTGTTTTAAGGAATTCCCTCAGTTATGGAAACTGGCAAGTCCAAATTCCATGAGGAGAGTCAGCGGGCTGAAGGCCCAGAGAAGAACCGTTGCCGCCGTGTATGTCCGAAGGCTGTCCACCACAGAATTCGCTCTTGCTCGGTGGATGGGCATGGGAGTGGGGAGTCAGTATTTTGTTCTATCCAAGCTATATCAACTAATTGGATGAGGCTCACTTACATTATTGAAGGCAATATGCTTTACTCTAAATCCACCAATTTAAATGTCAATTTTATCCTGGAACACCCTCTGAGAACATCCAGAATAATGTGGACCACATATCTGGGCAGAGTAACCCAGTCGATTTGACACATAAAATTAACCATTGCAACCTTAACAGACACATACACACATGCACACATACATGCAGACATACGTGCAAACAGAATTAACTTTCTAATCAGATATCTCAATGGCAAATCAACATATAAGAAAACCAATGTAAAAATAGATTGACGTATTAAACAAAAATAACTTAGAATGTAGAATGTGATAGCCAAATATTTTTAGTTAAATAAAAGGGTAAAATAAGAATGTTATAACATAAAATTTTTAAAAGTCTACAACAGAAAATCTTTCACAGAAAACTCTCTTAGAAGAATTAATTTGGCTGAGAAAGAAATAAATTTATGAAGACTGTATGAGCTAAATGGGAAACAGAGCTGATAAAATAATTTTGTAATGTATAACGTTGTCCTAAAAATCAAGAAAAAACACAATATGTACATTAAATGACCCAACAAAAATATCCTAGATTGACGCTGTCCAATAGAAGTATAATGCAAGCCACAAATGTTAACCGCTTGCTAATTTTAAGTATTTTAATAACAATATTAGAAATAGTAAAAAGAAACAGCTAACATTTATTTTAATAATATATTTAAAATATTATACCTACATTGTACTATATGTATCTAAAATGTTATTTTAACAAGTAATCAATATAAACAATTATTAATGAGGTGTTTTACAGGTCCATTTTTTACTGAGTCTTTGAAGTCTGGTGTGTATTTTACACTTAAATCTCAGTTTGGACTAACCACGTTTCAATTATTCAATAGCCACATGTGGTTAATGGCTACCATATTGGAAGAGTGTGGTTCTAGATGATACCAACAGAATGGGTGGTCAGCCTGAGGGTGTCTAACATTCCACAGCAAATTAGTGGCAAGTGCTGAGTGTGGGGCACCCAGTGAAGTAGAGCCAAGCTTTGATGAGTGACCAAAAGATCTCGTACAGAGAAATTCCAACCACAGAAATTTTCTCAATTTATCTTCGAATAAATCTAAGGCTGTTATTTCTGACTATGACCACAATGTATTGATGCTTGATAACTTTTGAGATGTAATTTTTTATGGGAAAACGCATACTTAGTAAAAACCTAAAAACGTTGCATTAAGATTATCACAAAGTTACAAAATAATTTTTAAGAGATATTTTTATTTACAACTGTGATTTTCTTGAACCATTACTCCTTACCCTTTAACTCATTTTGCACATGACATGTTGAATGCATAATTAATAGACCAGACATGCATCTAGTAGAAAAATAATAGCTTTAATTTTAAGCTGTCATCACCCTCAGAGAAAAACTGCTTTCATGAATCCTGATGAGTCATCATTCTCTAAAAATAAACACCATATTTTTTTCAAAATGTTTCTTATTCTCACCTAAAGCTCAAAAATCCTTACCTACATCTACAGAAATTCAAAGAATATAGTGCTTTGAGACTCCAAATAGCCTCTTTACTCACGCAACAAATGCTGTTTTGCTCTTCCATGTCACTCATGCTTCACAGACAGCTTTTAGCACCTGCCATCAGATGTCAGGGGTTAAAACCTGAAAAAACAATGATTGAGGAGCTATGTTAGTGAACTACTCTGTGGGTAGATATGGAGTTGGTCTAATTTGTGCTAAGTGACACAGCTTGTAAGACTGCTCTTCTACCTTACCCAGAAACAAAGCATGTAACACAAAAAGACATACAGCATATGAAATGGACCTTTTTCCTTACTGACGCAACCCCTCCCCATTTTCCCAGAAATATCCCTGAACTTGCCCCCCTCAGGTTCTTTACTCAAAGGACCTGCAGTTCTCTGCACACCCCTTTCCTGTGTTCACAACCCCACAGCATCTGCACTTCATGATAACCTTCTCTTCAGAATTCAACTTGACCAGCTCCTCTGTCCAAACAGTGGCTAAAATTGTACTCCCTGAGCAGACCTGTTTTGCATCTTACTACACTGCAATCCAAATACCTGTCCACCTCTATATGACCCCCATTCGGTCATACTTATAACCCTAGCTTCCTCAAATGTTTTACTTTATCTGTATATAAAATATATGTATAAACATATATATATATATATTCATGTAAGAAGCAATACTTCTCAACAATTCGAAGTATCCCAATGCCTTTCTTCTGCCCAAAAAAAGTATATAATTTTTGGCTCCTGACTGTATTACCGTTCTTTATAAAAGGTCGTTGCTACTATTAAGTTCTTTAGTTGTCAATACTTTGTCACACAAGTGTTATGTCTCAATAAAAATGTAAACTCTTTTGATTATGATGTGTATGGATCTGCATATAATATTACAGTTATTCGCAACCCTCCTTTTTAGTGACATCACTTACAGGATAACTCACCCTTAGGCTTTACTTATATCTCACATTAAAAACTGTGTGTCAAAAGATATCATTGATAATTGTGGTTTTGATTGCTCCATTTCTACAAGTTCAATAATTTCGGCTTCGTTGTCATTTCTGTTGTTGTTGAAGTTACTGGCATAATTATCTAGGGTAAAACACTAATTTATCTATGGGGATATACTGGTTCTTGGCTCTTTGTTTGATGTTGTTTGAATCCTGAGGAAAACATAAGCCTTCTCTTCTTGGTAGCCTTCCCTGAGGGATCTGTGTTGATCACCAGTATCTACAATCTCTTTCAAAAGAATATATATATACATCTGTATATCTATATATCTATCTATATATATATATATATATATCAGAAATGCAGAAGAATTTGTGTGCACAGAGATAACGGCCTATCATTTAGTCTCAGCATGTGGGGTTTAAATACATCCCCCCCCCTTCAAACGCCTTCATCAGTCTTCAGGATCTGCCGATTGCGGATCTGCTGGTAGTCTCTCGATGAAAAGCAATATAGTCAGGATGATATGATGAGGAGAAAAATAAGCCTTTTTTTTTCTCTGCAACTCAGGGAGTGGAGAGAACAAAGGGAAATGTGCAAAAGGGAAATAAACAAACCTGTTCAGAGGTTCTTAGAACTGTCCACGTAAGAACCAAACAAGCAGGCTAAGATTGTACTCTTCACCTAGTGGCTGACACCATGACGGAATTGTCCATCTTTCCTGCAGAGTCAGGCATGGTGCCTTCACTTTCTTTAATTACAAGATGGCAAGTACAGACAGCTATTGCCTCTCCTCATGAGTCAGGGCCTATTCTATACAACTAGATTATACACTAGAGTACATTTCTTTAGCTTTCTTTAATCTGAATGTATAAACTATTGATTATGCTGGGAATTTTCTCCATATCTTTTTTTTTTAAAAAAAGGTAATGTTACAAACAGAATACTTATGGTATGTGAATTATCTGAAATTTCTTTATATAGATTATCTTAGCAAATATACAATTCAGTTTGGCAGGTCTGGAAATGATGCCAATACCATATTTTCCATAACATTACATGTATTGTGAATTTCAATATGAAATACTTGCTGATGACAATTGCAAATTTATCAGGAAACTAGATGTCTTCAAAATTAAGAAAAATTAGGATCAGTCAGAGGAAAGTCTGAAAAAATAATAACTGTAGCTTTTACCTGTATTTTTCAGAAAGAATAGGATCTGTTTTAATTAACTTTTGTTATTATTCAATTAAATTGCTACAACTGATCAAATTCAATTGATTTTCAACTAAGACACGGATACCATTGTTCTTAAATGAAAATTTAAAATAGTTTAAATGCATGAGAGATTTACTTTCTCAAGCCCAGTACAATGTCCACAGATATTCTTGTTAAAGATACAGCAAAAATATGAATGACTTATTTTGACATATTTGAAATGTACGTTAAGTATTGCTGCACAGGTGGAATCAAAATACAGATTTTTACACTCTTCAGAGTGCTACTCTTTTCAAAAGGAGAAGTTAAACAGAAGTAAAAACAGAATTTACCCAGTTATTCTGAATACTCCCAATTTTGTTTTTTCTACATTTAATCTTCTGTAACTTGCCTTGTGACTTAAAAACCATATTTAAAAATCTCTTTTAACCAATATAAAGAAGATGTGGTATCTCTTTTATATCAACATATATTTAAAATGGATTTGATTTAAATTCAACCTTCAATGTAATAATAAAGGCAACACAATATGCAAAGAAAACACTTTTTTCCATTTTATAAACACTTACTTAACTGTATGTCACTATTTTTCTTGGAGCAATCACATAACAGCTCTGAGTTAGATATTGCAATTATTGTCTCTCACTTTATCTAACTTTTCACACAATTTTCTGAAAACATTCCTAGACATTGAATTTTTGTACCCTAGAGAAGGGATATTTTGTTTTCAATATATGCATTTAAAATAACAATTTTCCGAGCACATTTTATGCATATCTTAAACTATTTTAGTTTATATTGTGAAAAATATAATACAAAGAGGAAAGTGGATAAAATACACACATATTTTAAGAGAATAGAAATTAAAAAAAAAAACACCCAGATCACCACTATATAGGCTAGGAAATGAGATGTTGGCAGTGTCTCAGAAAATCAGTCTCAGTCTCAGTCTCTCCTCATTGTTTCTGTCTCTCTCTCACTCTTTCTCTCACACACAATTTTATGAGTATAATATAATATTATAATAAAAAATCACAGATTAGTATCAAAAATTGGCAAAAATATTTTAAAGTGCTTTGACGTGTCTTAAACACAATTTTGCAATTTGAAAGCATTGATGTAAAGAACATAGCTAGCAGGATTAAATGGGATATTTTGTAGGTATAAGGGGTATAAACAGTAAGTAACCACAAAATATTCCATGACTAATAAAATCAGTGTAAATTATAGATTGGAATTTTGAGGATACATCATTTTCTTAAAACATACACAACAATTATCTTTCATTGTCAAATAATAACATATCTGTTTCAAATGCACTTTTATATTTTAAAAACAAAAATTGTTTCGCAAATATCGCTATATATGAAGTCTGAATAAAACAGATTTTTTTTATCCTAGGAATCACTGTTTATTACTGCTTTATCAAGTATTAATATATATTCTTTAATGACATGTCATCTTGCTTGAAGACCTCTGGAAGCTACATTCTTACCCCTTATATTTTAAGCACAAAGCTTAGCTTTCCTAGTGGGTTCTGATGATCTCAAATCCAATATGAGGATTAACAGGTGATCACGGTTGAGTACAACCCACACAGAAGGGACAGTGATTAAACATTGAAGCCTCAACATTTCACACACAGTTTAAGGGATATTTAATGGAGTCACATAGGAATTATCAAAGTGACCACGACTGTCAATCAAGTGCTGTAAAAAGCTCAAACTTCAATCTTGCATTTTCTGCCAAAGATGTGGGGCTATAAAACCTACTTCATGATGCAGAACATAGTATTTTATAGAAGGAGTTGAATTGAGAGCACAGACATTAATTCAAATTATTTAGGACAAAAAAAGTAGGCTGTCATTGAGCCACACAAAAAAGAGGTAAAATTCATTTAAAGATAATAAGTAGCTAGCGGTAGAAATGCTCACTGTGTGCTTCCCAAAAAAGTAAAAGGAAAAAAAAGTACTTTAAAGAAGACAATATACTTGGTTATTTATTTGCTATGAGTGTCTAAAAATTACAGTTGTAGAAGTTATAGACTATGCAGATATATACAGAATGAGAATTTAGACTATTTTTTTTTCCTTATCCAGTTAAAGGTCTTTCATCAATTACTGATGGAAAGAAATTAGAAGTTATCTCAACACCAATATATGACAAATATATACTATATATTATGTATATTTTGTAGCACATAATAACTCCTATTTGTCCTAAGAAAATCATACAGTACTTTATGTAACCAAAATGTTGTGCAAACATAATTCTGTGAATATGATCAGAAAATAACTTTATTTTGACCCTTTGGAGCTAATTTTGTCTTTGCCAGTATATGAAAACTTATTCGAGCCACATAATTTTTTGGTTAGTCTTATAAAACAGAAAATATTATAGGCACTCAAAATGACAAACAGTCTCAATTCAGTAATTAAATATGTTCGTTCCCAAACAATTCCATCTTCAGTTATTAGGAGACTTTCCCATCACCAGGGCCCTATGCCCAGCAGGATCTATAACACAGTATTCACATCCCATCCCCTAAGAATTTGATGACGCCTCATTTTATCTCTAAGTCAGGACACCTCTCCCTATGGCTTTATTGAACAGGACCCAGTACAATTTTACACAAGTACTCTTTTGCACATGTCCTATTCCTGGTCAATGTAAAAGACACACCCTTTGCCCAGACAAATCCTGGACTGCAAATCATTATCAGTGTAGCCACCAGGCGGTGAATGTTAAGCTCTCGTTGTTCCCACAAAACATCTCTCACTGTGTTTGAGGTGGAGAAGACACCCCAACCTATTCCCTTTAGGAAGTTCTTAAGTCTGATAAAGGGTGTCTTTGAATGTGTGTGTGCGAGTGTATACATATGTTTATGCACACACACACACGCACACACACAAATGATAGGTAAAATTTAGATAGCCTTCTTCTTTTAGAACAGGGATGAGAAAAAGATGCCTACAGTGACAGCATCTTCTGGCTGCCCTCCCCTGCCCCATCCCCAAAGTGGTTCATCCGTCATACTGTGGGACAGATGAATGTCATAAGATGATGGCATAAACAATTAGGATAGGTTGGATTTATTATTCTCAAGTGTCCATCTAAAAACAACGACTGGACTCAGTTATTCAAACTCAACTGAGATTCCAAGGCCTACCAACTGGCCAAGATGCCACATTGGAGACAATCAACCTGTCCTGCAACCCAACTGATGTAGGTCCCTCTTAGGGGCCCCAACAATTGTAAACAACATTTCTTTCCAGGGATATTACGTGCACCCTCAAGACTATTTCTTGTGTTGAAGCCAGGTGTTACCTTCCCTTCCTTCTCAAAATATGTGGACTGCAGTATAAGGGTGGCCATGAAGACCTTTGAGAGTTTAAGAAAATCCCACCAATAGATCACATATATCTTAAATGTGCAGATATCTCAAAAACAAGGTTAACTTTGTTTACTCATGGAAAATTCCCAGAGGTATAACTTACTCATATATTGCTATCATTTATGTTTACCCTGTAGGTACCTAGCCTTACAATTGGGAGTCCCCCAATTAGAAAGATCAAATCACTACATTTGTCTCTGACATTATATGACTTGATGAATTACACCGCCTTGAATTTGGGAGACATCACACTATCCTCAACTCACTTGTCAGGGAGTTTATGGATCACAAAATTGTCTTAGATTTCCTCCAAGCTGGCCAAAGCTGAAGCCTTTGGAATCTCTAATCTTTCCTGCTGTACCTGGATTATATTTCAGGCCAAGTGGAAATATCAATAAAAAAATTTAAGGAGAAAATTACCTGAGTTTCTAGGGTAGATCCTAATGAGATTTGTTCAGCTGAGTCTGGGACTCTGAGAGGATGAAGAAATAAAGGAATAGTTGAAGTCCATACTGCCAACTGGCCTCATCCTGACATTTAGATTGTGTTGTTAGTAGCCTTAAACAAAGGCTGTTTCAGTTGAATTGAACAGGTGTGGGTTCAGTTTCTGTTAGTCATATGTATCAGAATGTCTGACATAGTATATATTTGTGGGAAAACTCTTCAGAAGCCAGAATAATTTAGAGACAACTGTTGGCAGTAATGTTCCATGGGTCTCTCTCATTTCTGCATATCTTGGATGCAGAGGTACTAATTGACCTCTGTTCTGGAACAGAAAGCAGTCATGCTTACTGTTCAGTGTAATAAATGTAATTGCTCTTTCTGTGGCAAAGGTCAGTCGTGCTTACTCTGCATTTTAAAGACTTGAATTCTCTAAGATAATGAATCCTTTCCTATAGTACATGTGTAAGCATTTAGCTGGGCACATGACGGAAACAAAGGAAACTAGTACAAATATGCAGATGTTCATGCTTCTTTCTGTGTGGTGAATAATAAATTCCCTTATCTCTGACCCAGGAGTCTCATGTCTTTTTCCAGGATTCATAAAACCGTAAAGACTTACACATGTTCGCTTATTACGAGTCAGGGAAAATCTCAGACCATTCAGAGGTCTTGACAGACATTAGCATTATTTTTAGTAATACAATGTAATATTTTGATTTTACTAAGATTAATACAATGCACATTAATTTTATTAGATTGTATGTCATTAAAGAACAAAAAAGTTTTGCATTGTATAAAAATTGAGGAGCACTTGCTAAATATTTTAAGCATTTTTCAAGTTTATATCCATTTAACTCAAAAATTCAAGTTCATTCAGAAAAATTGAATCTCTAAATATTAATATTTAGAAGAGCTAGATACAAATCTGAGCTAGTTTTCTCTGAGACCTCATCACAAAGACATAACAGGTGTGCCAGCCCTTCAAGGGTGACTGTGACTTTGCTAAAATGGACAATGGTGTGGGGTAAATGTAGCTGAGAGAGTAACATGAGCAAATTTATATCAAAAAAAATACATAAAAGAAAAAAATGAGACATTTACTCACAGAAAAGATAAGAACTGTAGTTGAGATAAGCAAAGAAAACAAAACAGAATCAGTTGTTTTGTATGGCATAAACCTTAACAGAGAAAATTATGATCTCAAAATTTTTGAACAATTTTCTTATTTTCTTCTTTACTGAATGCCATTACTTCTCTAGACTAAAACAATTACATCAGATTTACATACTCACAGATTCACAAAAGTACATTGATTTTCCCACAGGTGTTTTTCAAATAGAACCAAGGACAGTAAGTTTCCAATGAATCTGAAACCATTTTATTAATATGGAACATTTGAGTTAACAATTTTCATTGTGTCAAAGATATTCATCTCTCACAGTGACAGCACTGTTTCTTCCAAGTAATTCCACACACTAAATGGGGGAACAAACGAAGGCTTTTGCCTTTCTTGATGTTTTTGCATAAAAGCTACACATTATTTCCATTCTGGCTTGGTAATTCCAACAATTTCTTCAAAGAATCTAGAGGCTTCATTTTCAGGTTGATTTGTGGAGGCTGTAGTTATAAGTGGAACAGGTGGCGCGTTTCCCTGTGCCAGAGCAGGGCAGATGCATCACTCCTCACTGTTGCTGGGCATTAATGGAGAGCAGCTGCCTCGACAGGAAAGTGAGACAGCACATGAGTCATCAACCTCATGTTAATGCATTTCTGCAAATAATGACTCAACCACTTCATTTTAATGGGTTTGTTCGAATATTTTCCCCTTTCCATTATATGCCACAACTTTAGTAATAAAAAAGATTGATTGGTATATATACAAGCTTTCTTTTTCTCCATAATATCCAATTCTCCCTGATGAATAGGAGGTTGTCCCCATCCTTTGGTGAATTTTGAGTCATAACAGCAATGCTGGCTTCCTGAAAATATTTTTCTTGGTCAGCACGCTTTAGTTTCCAACCTCTCCACATTGCATACTTATTCCGTTACTGTAAGACATTTGTCCTCAAGTGTCTCTTTTTCAAATGCAAATTTTCCTTATAGCAACACTAAACCATTAGCAGTTATTAATAATTTCTCTTGGGCAGATTCATTTTATCAGGAACAGAGCAAGTGACTTTTTGATGTAGGTAGTAAGAGCAGCAGACTTCACAGTTTAAGAGTAATTGAGCACATCTGGCTGTGCAATATAATTTCTTGGGAAGCACACAAAAAATAAAAGTTTTCAAGCTTCATTTGCAGAAACTCTTATTTAGTGAATGTGGATGGGGCACCAGAACCTACTTTTATTAAGAAGATTGCCATGAATTAGTAAACCATGTACGCCATCTATTAGTAAACCAACATTTGTAAAAAACTGACAGAACATCACCTACTAAAAGTAATTTAGGTATCACCTGAGATACTGCAAATCAAAGTGAAAGTACGTCCATGTACATGTGAATGCACACACCGTGGTGGTGGTGGTGGTACGGGTGGAAAGGTTAGATAGTCATTGCATATTCCACCTCAGCAGAAACCACGCAAGGAACTCCAGCCTCAGTGCCCAGGGCAATGCCCGCTGCCTGCTAAGTGCACAATAGTGTTTGAATAGATGAATGCGTAATGATGAAGTGTGATGGAGGAAAAATGGGAGGGAGGATGGGTGAAGGAGGAATAACTACCTCATATGAATTTTGTTCTGCCCCTTTTTTTCCTAATAGGCTAAAAATATCATAACAATAGAGCATTGTGCTAAATATATTAAAACATCTCCTTTCCTCGTGACAATGAGTAATGTGTACTCAACAAAATCAGTACTAGTTGAAGGAATGGGAAAAAAACTGAAAAATGGGATGTAAGAGTAATGACAGAAAATTTCTGCAGCTCCAGACTCTGCCTGAGGGCACCATCTCCAATTTATTTAAATTATCTAATTATTTTATATCTCAAACTGAATATTTACCATATATGGCTCAAGAAGTCGATGTGTGAATTAGCTGTGAGAAAGAAGGAAGCTCTTGAAAGGAAAATAAGAAGAAGATGGAATTTAACAGAAGTTCTGAGAACTTGGACAGGATGTTAAAAATCTTTGTGATTTTGTTTTTCGATCTGCCAATTCATATATGCAGCACAAAAATAATGTGGCCTTTTATAAAATGAATTATGTGTGATAAAAAGAAGCAAAGCCATATTCTACTATAGGCATTTGGAGCAAAAAAGAGTAAAGAAGTAGAGTCATAGTAAAAATGAAAATAATATCATTTTGATTCTCACAACTAGGGCATTATTTCTTTATGGATATTTTTTTCCCACTCTGCCAATTCCAGTCAATGAAAATATAGTAATTGAATTAGATTTCTTTTTTAACTGTTTCCCTTAAATAGTTGAAGGAAGGTTGAGCTTGATTTTTGTATGGTAAGATTGCCATGCATTTTGGACCTTCAAATAACTAAGTTCTCACTGGCGGCTAACAAGGTAGATATGTGAACATACACTAGAGTTATTGATATATGAAAGGTTATTAAGATATATTTTAGAAAAAAAACAATGAGGAAACGATAAAATGTTATAATGCTATTCTTGGAAAATAATACAGCTTTTGTCAAAAACTCAATACATGTGTCATTTGCATTGGTAATTACATATTTTGGTGATTCATTATATCTGACTGTCCAGGATATAGTTGTAGAAATTAGCTGGTGATTACAAGTGATCTTTTCTGGAGCTGAGGAACACAACTGCATGGCTGGGGTGCTGGATGGCGGTTCTACATGATCATGAAGATTGGCGTGGCAGGACTGTTAGTTTTCAATTCTAGAAACTGTCGTTTAGACAGTATTGTGCCAGTACTCCCAACCTTCCTGTCGGGGCTGTAGGACGAGGTCCCTTTCAAGTAGAACTTAGGCACATAGAAGTTTAGAAAACTTATCCAAGCTCACGTTCGTAGTAAATAATAAAATTTGACCCACTGTGTTTTACTGGCTCTAGGAATGCAGGGGGAATGTAAGATCACCAGGGAGGAGAGCGGAAAGCAGTGAGTGGTCAGAGTGGGGAATTACCCAGCAAGTGTGAGGGGAAGGGAGACAACAGAAGAGGGTTGGATTGTATTCAGTGGAAAATGGTTACAGAAATGAGAGCTAAGAAACTTGCCTTGGGTTCTTTCCAGAGCTCTGAGGCAAAGTTATTTCTTTGCTGACACAGATAAATGACCATGCTGCTTCCAAGCCTAAGACGATTTTGCCTTCGAGGTGCAGTCAGCCACGCGTGTCCTCAGTTCAGAGTAGCATACCACGCACTGGTGTGAAGCCGCCATGTGCCTCCCTCCAGTTTGTGCCGCCACAAACTGCTGAACTTATGTGAAGTAAGTACCACAGTACTCACAGCTGAGCGCTGCCCTACTCTGTTTACAGGAGAAATCTATGGTGCAATAAAGTTGGCAAAACGGGACTGTGTTTCTTGAATTCTGAACTCCTTCAGATTCTCACAGAACTTAAAAACTCCCGCAGAGATTCAAACGTGCTCAGAAATCATGGCCTGCGTTTAGATACATGGACCATGGACTGAGGAGCAGAGAGATTGTTTATCTCTAGTCGAGGATAATACCTTAAAGAGTTTTCTGTCATATGGTGCAGGGCCAACAGCTCCATCTTAACAATAGGTGAGAAAACCACAAATAATAAAAAAAACTGTCACAAAGACTGCTCACGGTGGAGGCTTTTTGGTCCTGAGATTGCTAGAATCTAAATGACCCATTTATTGTTCACTGGTCTTTTCCTGGCCCTCTGCCTTAAAACCTGTAGGCAAACATGCTGATTGAATCTTTTGTGTAATCCCTATATCTTTCTTGAAATGGTGAACCTTTCCTCCCAGATTCTGCTTTCCACTCTCATTTAGAGGACTTCAAGTTGAACTTGAGCTTATGAGGCAACTCCTCATGAGTCTATGAAACTCCATTATGATAGCGCTGCAGGGCTGATGCGTGTAGAATCATTTGCAGAATAATTGTAAGAATTTAAGAAAACTGTTATTGAACCCATAGTATGTGACAGATTTTACATGTCCTAACTTATTTAATCTTTACAAGTGAGACAGATTCTATTACCTCAGCCACTTTATGCATGTTAAAACTGAGAAAGGAATGAGGTTAAATCACTTCAGGCCACAAGATGATTCTAACAGCACAAAGCAATATATCATCCAATGAGTAAGTGCCCGGAATCCAGACCTGGGAAAGAAAATTCATATGCAAGCATAATCAAAAAAGCTTCATTGAGAAGTTCCCTATTCTGCTAGATTATAGACTGGCAGAAAGGAATGAGAATATCAGAATAAAGAGCCTGAATAAAGATTTCAAAAAAGAGTATTAGATGTGGCATATGAGTCATTAAGTGTGGAGTATAAAAGCTCATTTGTATACTAGTTGGAGATGGAGTGATAAAATAATAATGGTATAAAGTATACCGGTCATTAGCTGGAAATTTTAAACAGAAATAAATTTTAAACAGGTAAACTACATAAATCCATTCAAAGGCTTGAGTGAAATGACAAACATAAACCCTGATTAATGAAGAACAATCTGATAGCTGCAACAGGAAAAACTAGAGGGGAAAAGCAATCTTAATTTCTAAGAGGTAACAGGATTTGAAAGAGGGGTGGCTGTAAGAAGAATCTAAATAACTCTCAGTTCATGAAGCATTATGTTAAAAGAGCAAATGAAATCCTGAATGCCAAATAGTGAGTGAGGAGGAAAGTTAAGGTGCCTCCCCTATTTTAAATTTAGTAAACAGGAAAATTGAAACACTGTCTATAAGAGTAAAGCTTGAAAAAGATAATAATAAATAAAACAATTCTTAATTTACTTTATATGCCACATGCGTTTAAGTCCTGTACGGTTTATTTCATCCACAAGCTATTCTTAATAGTATATATGGACAAAGAAATATTAACTATAAGAATATAGCTGTAAAGTCAACTTGCCCAAGAGTATGTTAATTATTTATTCAACAAATAGGCATCAAATTCTTTCTATATGTCAGATATCAGGCTAGTTACTGAGCCTACTCCACTGAACAAAACCCCAGCTGGCTTTGCCCTCGTGGGGGATGGGTGTTGTATCAACCAGGATGACAGATGAGGATATGACCTATGCGTTGGGGCCAGTAGAGTTAAATTAATGCTGCTGGGAGGACCTATATTTAGTTAAAATAAGAGTATTCCGTGAATAGAATGTTGGAGACTGACTAGAACAGGGAGGTAAAGAAAAGAGGGTAGTCAATGATAACGCTCCGCTGTCTAAGTTGGGATGAATCCATCTGAAATTACTCAAGAAGGACTAGGTTTGAGTGGGAGGACATAATGATGAGTGATAAGGAAGCATAATTTCTTAGCATTGTGTGTTTATAAAATAATAGAAAAATATAAAAATTAACTCACCATATTTCATGCCATTTTAAACATTGGAAAAATTTTAAGTATTTTGAAGAACAATGAGAAAATTAAAGCAGGCCAGGTGAGGTGGCTCACACCTGTAATCCTAGCACTCTGGGAGGCCAAGGCAGGAGGATCACTTGAGGTCAGGAGTTCAAGACCAGCCTGAGCAAGAGTGAGACCTATCTCTACTAAAAGTAGAAAAAATTGGCTGGGTGTGGTCATGTGCACCTGTAGACCCAGCCACTCGGGAGGCTGAGGCAGAAGGATTACTTGAGCCCAGGAATTTGAGGTTTCTGTGAGCTAGCATGACACCACAGCATTCTAGCTGGGCAACAGAGTGAGACTCTGTCTCAAAACAAAAAAAAAGAAAATTAAATAAAGTAGTATGTCAAAATTTTAAATGACTAAAATGGTAACATAATACATGCAAAAAAGGCTCATGTACTCAGAGAGACACTAGTTCAAATCTCAACATTGACAAAGTTCGTGCTTCTCTGAGTCGGTTTCAATACAGAGAAGAAATGGGGCAAATAGCCCTACTTAGTTAGGATTTTTAGGATATTTGATGTAGCAGAGTCATAGAAACAGTACTTTCTTTATCTCTATATGTGAAATAATTTAGCCAATCTCAATATTGAATAAAGTGGGAATTACATCAGTGAAAATCTGGCCCTAATAGAAAGCTAAGTTCTTATATAAAATGTTATGTTCCCATATTTTCTTATTCTATCTCTCTCTCTCTCTCTCTCTCTCACACACACACACACACACAATCTATAGAGAGAGAAGTGAAAGCATACAACTACTAGGCATTTAATAAATATTTGTTGGTTAAGTCGCTGTTATATAGTAGATGAATCTTATAGATTATGTCATTGAAATGATTCACAATAGGGAAGCCCATTTTCAGTAGGAGATAATTTGTGAAACATGCTGTTTAAATTGACAGAGAAAATTGGAGATAGAATTTTAGTCTGAGGAATTAGCCTGAGCAAAAGAACGGAAACTAGAGCTGTAACTGGGATTGCAGGAAAGCTGAGGGATAAAGGCAATAGAGGATGCACCACGTGGAAGGAAAAATACGAAATCATTATCCAAATCGGTCTCCAAAGGCCTTCCTTCTCTTTAAGACCTACAGTTTAAAAATAGGCATGTATTTAATATTTTAAAAATTGACTTTAGTTCAAATTACATTGAGTCTGATAAAATTTTCTCCAGAAAAATTAATCCTGATAAAATGGTCAAGGCTTCACTATACATAGTCTTATGGGTCTCATGATAATATTTTCTTCTGCATTTATTCCCCTACACAGAAAGAAATATATATTATCAAGATTTAATTGTAAAAGTTTAACAAGGAATTAAAGACTTGAGCTCATTAGAATGTAATAATCAGTATATAATTTCTTTCAAATAGTTTTGGTAATTTTTCTTCTCAGCTAGTTAAAAATTTGACTCTTCAAAATGATATCAAACAGTTGAAATATTTTTAGAATCTTTATGAGCCATATTCATACCCCCTGTGATCTCACAGTCTGCATCATATCAAAAGAATAAATGTCCAGAACTTTAATTAGATCCTTTGAGAAAAACTTACATTTCTAGCAATGATAAATGTTTGTACATATAGTTTTGAAGTTGTACCACATATGTTTTTCTGTGAAGAGAAAACCTAATTACTTAAGTTTATAGCATAAGTTTAGAAAAGTTTGCTATACTCCAGCTTAATTAGAACTAAAGATCTCTAGTTCCATCAAACTGTAGTTGGTGGCATATTTTGCATACTGATGTCATTACATTGCATATGTGAAAATGAAACCAAGAAAAGTCCATTAATCCTCATCACACGCATTTTGGTTCAGTCTGCTTCCTAGACTGTGACCTTTAAGATCTACTCAAAATTCAGAATTGAGAAGACGTAGTAATTTGTAAGAAGTTACTGATATAGCATTGTCCCCTAGAGTAGATTGATGCCAGAAAATTTTTATTTGTAAATGATTTACAAATTAACTTGAATTTCTATTTTAACTTCATTTTAGAGGATTTTTCCCCAATTATTTCATCTTAACATTTCTTCTCTACAACTATCAGCAGACACCATGCACCAGGCTAGAGACATCAGGATGAATGTATCCACTGTGACTCCTACTACAGTCATGAGCTCACAGTTTAGAAGGGCAGTCCATAAACCATATTTGCAGTTAATGCCATTGTTCTAATAAATTAGTTGAGATGCTTCATTGCTAAAATTATATTCTAAGAGTCTCTTCAAATTAGTAGAAAGAGTTAAGTTGATTGGCCAAATTTAGATAGTCTTCTGATACACTTTCTTAAATATTTGGCAGATGTTACTACATATCCATTAGAAAGGGCTAGATGATAATTTAATTAATAAACATACTGCAAGCACCTATTAATATTACCATTCACAGCCTATGATTTGCATTAATTAAATATCTATTGAACAAATGGAAAAAGTTGAAAAGAATCATACTTAGCTGGACTATCTTTTTAGTTTTCAATGAACCCATGGACATTTGGTACATTTCACATGCAGTAATTTAGTAAAGAAATGTATTCTATAAATAAATTTCTACCACGGTGTTCAGCACTGGGGATTTGACAGACTATGGCCTCGTGAAGCTTACCGTCTAGTGCAGTGCTTCTCAAATCTTAATGTGTGTGTGAATCCCTGGGGTTGTTTAAATGCAGATTGAGTCAGAAGATCTGAGATTGAGCCCAATATTTGGCTTTTCTAGCAAGATCCCAGGTGACTCCAATGATATAGTGGCCTCATATTAAGTAGAAAGGGCTTAGTTGATGAGACTGTCACTAATCATATAACAAAAAAAAAAAAAAGTAAAATTTTAACCGTGACAAGCTACGAAGGAGACCATGTAATAGAGAGTTTTTCCTGACAGGGTAAAACAGAAGAGTCAATGCTGAGGAAGTGAAAAGTGAGCTGCTACCTGAAAAATAGCTGTTATTTTGGAACAAGACAAAAGGAAGAGGATTCCATGGAGAGAACAGAAAAACAGAGGAAATGCAGGTTTCCAGGCAACAGTAAAATCACAAATACAAATAAATACTCTAACAGACACCCACATGCACTTAAATGTAGAGAATGATAAAATTAGTTGCTTTCTCACATTGGATAACTTCAGAGAGCATAATCCCAAGATATATGATTCAATAAGGAACTATGTAATGTTTCATATGTCTAGACTTCAATCCATTTTAAATGAATATTTTCCTTCTTGAACTCAATATTGTGTCTGGATTGTCTATGTATTTAACATACAGCTTCTGCGCTGTTGTTAAGAAACAGAATATTAAGTAATAGACTATATGTGAGTGAAGGAGATTTAAATCTAGATTTTACAAGTGATGACTTGATCAAATTCTGAGCAAGGCCGGAGCACGATTTCCCACATTAAGGTACGGAATAAGCCCTCTATAACATTGTACATTACTGCCTGTCTGCCTGAAACTAGATTTCAAAAAAAAATCTTCACAGAAGCAGAATATAGAAATAAATTGAATATAAAATAAAATACATATAATCAATATCAGATATCACAATGATATAAAAATACATATCATGCTCATCAAATTTTTATTTTATATTATGCCATTTGGTAATAAAATTCACCAATCTAAATTGCAGTTTACTAAAATTTATAGCACTTTTGGTGGCATATTTCATGTGATAAAACTACTTGAAGTTCACGGAATGGAGGTAATAACATTATACTCCACAAACATAATCAAGGGAGGTTTTTACGCTTAGATCCGTCACCTACTTGTGGCAAATGTCTCTTCTCTGAGTCTAGTACAGTGGGTTTTCATTTCTCACCTAAAGAAGTAAACCTTTTCAGAGATGGAAAGTCAAATAAATACTCATTTAAACTCAAAATCCCACCACTTCCCCTAAGAAATCTCTTCATGTTGCCCTTGCCCCTCCCACCCCCCAAAAAGAAAAAAAAAGAAAAAAGAAGAAATCTCTTCATGATATACAAAAATACAAAAGAAGTATCAACATAATAGAGTAATATCAAAATCTGAAATTTTAAAATTTATTCCAACATGATTCCAAGACTAAAATACCTATTTTTGCTTATAAAAAAAATTTCAAACTTTCTTGTATTGTTGCCTGGTTAATTATCTCATCAAAATCATAGAAGAGAGCAGGATATTTGCTGGTTGGAAAAGAAGAGAACTGAGATTACAATATCAGAAATATGAGAGAGAAAAAAAAGAGGGAAGGAATTTGCGAAGTCAAGAAGCCATGGTAGAAAAAAAGGAAAATAAAAAGAGAAAGAAAAAATTACAATTGCAGAAACTAAGCCTTCAAATCCCTGCATTTTTAGGGCAGATATGGTTATGGTGATATATAGACAGAAATTTCAGTGGCTTACACTTGAAAAGTTAATTTCTTGCTAAAAATCTTGGAAGGATGAGAGGGCTCATTGCTTCAGAGGATGGAAGGAGACAAAGTCTTGCAATACTCAATAACTCAGGGCAGAAACTCCTTCCATTTGGTGAATCCACCAAACCCTAAGTGTTTGTGGTCATCTGCATCCAGGTGATCGAAGGACAAGAGAATGGAAGGCCCCCTGTGGAGGTTTTGGGGGGTCCAGCCTGGAAATGACACATTCTTTTGCTCATATTTTATTGGCCAAACCTAACTACAGTGGAAGGTGGGTTACATAGTCTAGCTATAGGCTTAAGAAAAGACAAAATAGATTTTACTAAACAGATTTTCAGCACAACTTTATTTTTTAAACTATGGAAATCATAGCATGGCATTAGAAAGCAGCTTTGGACAACACCTCATGACCTCGTATAGGATGTATTTAGATATTTTTCTCTGAAAATATGGGAACTCTATTTAGTGTCACATAATTTATTCCATATTATTATGTTAATTTTAAAATAAATTTATTTAAAACTAATTACGGTGAGAGATTTTGGATTCTCCATATAAAGAACAATTATTTACAGAGCTGAACCTTCCGTGAGTGAATGAATGCTTCTCTCCTTTGTTGTTCATTTCTCATTTATTTTCTTTCTAAAATCTGGCAAAACCCTCTAAAATGAGTAATAACTTCATTAGTTGCAAAAAGGGAGACAGCTGGAGGTAATCTTTTCGATGACACAAAGGACTTTGTTTACAGCCTTTTAGATATCAGGATATTGGGAGTTGGAGCCTGTTTTCTCCTTATTTACTATGCGGGAATGGTGTAACAGGATTTTGATGTACCTTTGCTGGATATGAGGGAGTCACATTTAGTTTTTAGCTGACATTCTCGGGCTCTAAAATGTCAGGAAGCACAGATGCATCTGGAACTCTTAAACCTGATATGTACCGCCAAAATGCCAATAGCATATTCTGACTGTATTAAAAATGCCTCTGACTGAGCATTAAGGGATGTGGATCGTTACAGTGTTGTATTGATGACACAAGTGTGAATTGGGAGAATGTTACAATATGAAAGTTGGGCCTGCTGAAATACTAGGAAATTCACTCCTTTGAGTTAGAGTTGACTGCACATCCCGCACCCATGATGCTGGCTGACTTCCTGAAGCCCAAAATGCCTCTTGTTAAAAGGACTTCTCAATAGCATTGCAAGCACGTGTCCAGTTTTGTTTCAAGCTTGTCATTAAGGGACATGCTCCTGAGAAAGCCAGTTCAAAGGTTTCCTCTTAGTAGAGACACATTACAGAAAAAATGCTAGCTAATCATTGTTAGATTTGATACACAAGAGGATTTCTGATTTTGGATTATCAGCAACACTGGCTAGATATTGGTATATCTGTCAAAGCTGGTTGGGCACGTAAATCTCTGTCTAACTTCCCAGCAACGGCTCTTGATTTTATTAATGTCGAATGTTGCTCAAGCATTTTATTGAGAATGCTTGGCTTTCCAGATAGGACCCTCCAGCCCATTAAAAGTTCTTGCCTAGATCAATTTCCCTGAACTTGAAGAAATTTTTTCATTCCTTGAAAGCCAAGCTAATATTGATCCTTTTATATTATCTCAGGCAGGTCATAGGTACAAAAGTTTGGATTTCCAAGTAGCAGTGACAACTCAGTAACAGTGAGCCGAGGGGCACATGGAAGCTCGAAATCCCAAATGAGGTGACCACAATGAGGAGGGAAGGCTGAAATACTATTCAAAGTCTAAAGTCAGAATAATCAAATCATTCTGTGTGGAGATAATATCTATGAGCCTGTGAATCATCCCTGAAAGCATCGTTATGTAGACATTATAGGCCTGTTAACTGAGATAGTAAAGACGTATGGGCTGTTGGATTTGAAAACCCAGAAATTATCGCCAAATCACAAACCCAGATAATAACCAGGATTGAATTGTGGGTGGGGCTAGATGGAAAACAAAAACTTTTTAAAAGCCAAACTGTTTTCAGTAGGGTATTTTCAGAAGACAAGGAAGAATTATATGCATTTGTCTTTTCACCAAAGTGGTACAGGCATTTGAGCGGTATTCATTTGCTCATTCCATGAATACGTTCTGAGGTGCTGTGATGGCGGAGCGAGCTTGGGCATGAGTCTGGTCCTGCAGCCCTTTGCCCTCAGCAAGCTCAGGTAACTAGACAAGTCTACAGCAGGTTTTCTGAACTTCCTCACTACCGACATTCTGAATCAGATAATGTCTAGCTCCAAGAGGGGACCTGCCTGTGAACTGTAGGATGTTCAGCAACATCACTGGCCTCTACCCCATTAGATGCCAGTAGCACCTCCCAGTTGTGACAACAAAAAACATCCCAGACGTTTCTAAATGTTCCTTGAAGGGAAAATTGTTTCTGCTTGAAAAAACACTGCTTGAGAGGCTTAGTAAGGAAGGCTCCTCAGGGGACAAAGCATTTAAGATCAAACTTGGGTGTTTAGGGCAGAGAAAACCACATGTGAATAGCCAGGAAACCGAGACAGAGTTCACGGTATGACAAAGCCTTATGCTTTGTAATGCTGGCTGTTCAAGGAGTGAAAGCTGGCGATAAAAAAATCTGCAAGAGCCAGGTTATAAATGCCTATGTAAGCCACATTAAGTAACTCAAAGTGTGTCCTAATGACAGTAATAAATTGTGAGAAGAGCTTCTAACAGGGACACCAGTACAATATGCAGATCTGGATTTTAGCTTCATCATGCTGAATTTGACGCTTTGAATGACTTGGAGGCAGACAAGAGGAGAGGTAGAGAAGCTTATTAAGGAGACGATGTAGTAATCTAAATATGCAATAATGAGGGCCAGGACTGCATATTGGCATTTGGGAAGGAGACATGGAAACATTAGAGCAAAATTCATAAAACGTGGATTTTTATTAATATGGGCTGTGGAAATGAGCCAGGAAGACAAATTTTTGATTGGTCAATGGGTATATGATAGTGCTATTTATTGAGATTACCAATGGAAATGTTTGAGTGCATATGTGTGTACACGTGTGTTTACACGCGCCCTCCTGTAAGGGGATGGGAACTTGTTGAGCTCATTCTTACACATGATGTAGTATATAAAGTATCTGTGAGAAATACATAGGAATCAGACAGTGGTATGTGCTGATCTGGGCTTAGGAAAAAAAATTGGAGCTGAAAATTTTAAATTAGCACATCAATTTTTTAAAATATTGGAATTCCAATGTGTTAGTCCAGGTTCTTTGAGAGGTGGGTGTCAGGAAGAGATTAAGCCTGGGGGATTTTGTCAGGGAAAACGGTTGTGTGAGAGAAAATAGGCAAATAGGCAGACACTTCAGTGTGGGAGAGCCGTCAGACTGCAAAAGAGTTGGATGAAAGCAACCTAAACTTCTGTGTGGTCTATGAAAAGTTCAGCAAAGTGATCAGAGTGAACTTGAGCCAAAATCTCAAATCAGGGAGTCCCAGTCTCCCAGGCACGAGCTGCCTTAGTATTCCACACTCCATCACCGACTGGGGGCAAAGCTGTCAATGGATTTCAGAGCACAGCAGTTGGGGCCTGTGTTACTTTCCTAAGGCTGCTGTAATGAATTACCATGAAGTGGGTGCCTTCAAATAACACAAATCCATCCTTTCATTGTTCTGTGGACCGGAAGTTTGAAACGAGTATTAACTGGGCCAAAACCAAGGTGTTTCCTGGCTGTGCTCCCTCTGGGAGCTCCAGGGGAGAATCTGGTCCTTGCCCCTTCCAGCTGCTGACATGTCTTGTATTAAGTCGGCATCACGCTCTCTGCCTGGTGTCACGTTGCCTCTGCCTGCCTCTTATAAGGATTCACGTGCTGCCATTTAAGTCCATCATGAGTTGAATTGTGTGGCTCAAAATTTATATGTTGAAGTCCTAACCCCCAGTAGCTCAAAATGTAACTATTTGAAGGTGTGTTCCCTGTGGAGGATTTTTCTCTGGCAGGTCTCCCGGCCTTATCTAATATATTTATTTCAGCACGTCTACCTCCCTCTGTCCCTCTCTCATCTTCTGTCTGACAGAGTAACTCAGTCATTTCCAGTAAGATTCTGCCTCATCCCCTGTGGTCCTTGCTCACGTCTTATATCCTGTGCCCCCAGGAAATGCTCCAGAGCCAATGAATTCTTGCTCACCAGACTTAACATTCTGGCCTCCTCGACCAAGCACTCTCGAAATTTAATCCCAGGGCTATTCCTCAGGCTTCTCCCAGTACATGGAAGGAAACTTAACTTCTAGAAAACGTTTGCAATTCTTCAGGTGCATAGACCTTTTTCTCCCTTATCAGGCCCAACATGTATCCAGCACGGTTATGAGAGGCCCTAACTCTAATTATCCACCTGGCAGCCGGGAGCAGAGACGTGAAGGAGACCTCTGATGCCTGCAGGGAAAAGTTTCTGCAGTATCTTCAAACGCAGTGGAGGTGCTGACCCTTACTAGAGAGGGTGACGTGCCAGGTGGCTGAGGCTATGGAGTCAATATTTTCAGGGGCATTTCATCCAAGTTTAAAGGATTTCAGATTTTCCCTACCAGAGGCCTGACATTTTAAGAGCAGACCTACCTTGCCTTCTTATTTAAAAATCTCTTGTGCTATACATTTCTCATAACCAGGCCTTCAGTCTTCTGTTTCAGTGCATCCCCACCTTCCACTACAGGTAATAAGAGCCTCTTTATATGTGGGCACAGAGGCTCTCCAGCTCTCGGGCTTAGTCATTAAGCACTTGTTAGCAGGCTCTCAGCCTCTCATTATCCTTCTGCAAGATGTCAGTACAACTCCATCACCAACCAAGCCCGCTGTCTTTGTAAGCACGCCCGTATTTTTTTAAATGTCTGCATCATTGTCCTTGCCATAGCATTCCCCTATACTGGGGGACATCTCCAGTGATATAATTAGCAGCTGAGCTGCCAACTTGTCTCAGAAACAATGTGTGTGCCACCTGGCAACCAGCACGGCATCCTCTTTCCCTACCAGGTAATATAAAAGTCAGTCCCAAAGCCTATTTTACCTCGTATCTTGCTGGACAACTCCTAATACTACTCACGGTAGCCTGAGTTCACTGAGAAACAAATGCCAAGAAAGGATTAAACATGCAATTATTTTATTAAGGAAAATGTCTTTGTGTGATAAAATACGGAAGGTGCTGGATAAGGCTGGGAGAGCTGCCAGGTCATGAGCGAAGCCTAACCTGAATGGAAAAGAAGTCAGGGTGGAAGCATTCTGGGCTGCTGCTGTTTCAGAACCACTGAGGAATCCTTGAGCCACCGCTGCCCGTCAGCGGGCCCAGGTCTACAGGGCCAGGCCAGGCGCACGTGTGCACGGAGTGCGCAGTCACTGCTGGGAGCAGCCCGTAGGAAGCACGGCCTTGCCACGGATGTGAGCTCAGAAATCAGAACCACAGCAGTGGGAGCCCTTGATCAATAATGTTCCTTGCAGTCAGAAGTCTGTGAGGCACCTTCTCACGACCTCCACGACCAGGAACATCAGCCGGTTGGATACGTTATCTGATAAATAAATTCTTCACAAATTTCTTGAGAACTCAGTGATGCAGGACATGTGAACACACGTGACATTCTATCTAGAGAAGTTCGTATAATGTATCTGAATAAATAAATGAGTAAATGAACGATGAAATTAAGGGGCATATATACACATAAGAAGGACCACGGTCCCTCTTTTCCTTGGTTAGTGCTATCAGCCAAATTAAGGTTCTTATTTCCCCTCCCGGAGCTGGCGAGCGAAGCAGGTGAGTCTGCCTGTGTCGGTCACCCCGCCACCACATGTGTCACGTGCAGTGCTGGCAAAATAATCTTTAAAACTACAGTTAACACATCTCCCCACCATAACAGCTATTTGCTGTCACGTTTTCTCCGAAAAATAGAATCTAAACACCTGGCCTGCCCTCCTTGACCCTCCACTCTCTCACCGCTAGTCCTTTGAGTCTTGCCACCAATTTCTGACCTTTAGTGGAAATTATATTTCGTGACATTTTCTGAACACTTTACTTTTTTAGTTTCTAGGCTATGGTTAATGCTGTTCAGTCCTTCAAAATGTTTTCTCTCCATTATCACTTATTTAAATTGTACCTGAACTATAAATCCCGCTACAGCAATGGCTGTGAGGATTTCTCTGCTCCCTTCAGACAGAATAAATCTTGCTATTGCTAAACTTGTGGACATTTAATCTTCTTCTTGTACTTTTTAAGTGCAGCCTTATATGTAGTTGCCTTTCTATAAACTGTATAGACCCCATTGTAGATTGTAACCCACAGTTCACAGCAAGGATCACCGACTTCAACACAATGACTTGCCCACGTAAGGGCTCAATGAATATTGCTGAGATTAATCATGTAAGAGAGAATTTGGTTGGTTTCCTTTTAACTTTTCAAAGTATAATCTTTGTTGTTTTGTTCTTGAGTTTTTCTCCTAACAACATTACAACAAAAAAGAAAAGAAAATGAAATTATACCAACTGAATTTTACAAAATCACATTTTAAAAATCTGGCATTCAAAGCATTGGAAACATTTCACATAAAATAAAAACTATCTCTTTTCTTCTCAATCAATATTACAAGTATCTCTAAAGCAAGAGATACAAGGCAAAATGTATGTTACTGTTGGCATAGTTTTTACTCAAAACGGAATTTCCATTCTCTTTAACAATTCTTTTCATTTTCTTTAAATTCTGAACAATGCATAATAGAATGAAACACTTTCATTTTAAATTAAACCTATGCCATTTTTCTTGTTGTGCTGCTCTGTAGTATTATGTCAACAGTGAAAAGCTCCAAGTACACTTTGAAACAGAAAAAATGGAATATACCTCATATCTCTTCAGCACAGAGGTCTGTGTTGAACAAGGATGACAATTTTAGTTCAGAATGAAGAGGTAAAAAGAATAATTTTTAAAGCAGAAACATTCTTAGTTAAAAAAAATTAAATGAATAAGAGAAAAATCTAAAATTCAAACTCCTTCATGATAAGGTTTTTTTATTTTCTTTTTATTCCACTAATGAAAAGCCAGAAATTGAAAAAAAAATCTATAGATTCCAACTTTTGATTTGACAGAGTAATTATTTCTCATCCTACACTACTTCTTATTAATTCTTTTCTTTTTAGATTGACAGTAAGATTTCTTGCAGCAGACTTTCTGTTTTTGACAATTCTTAGCTTTGAGAACTGTAAGTAAGTCCCATTACAAACCAATTTCAAATAAAGATTAATGGGTTGACTTGTGTTACCCTAAAATTTGTATGTCGACATTCTAATCTCCAGTACCTCAGAATATGACCTTGTTTGGAAATAAGAGCATTGCAGATTTACTGCAAATCCAATACGATTGATGTCCTTATAAAGGAAGAAATTTGGATAAAGTCACGTGCCCCCCAAGTAGAACACTGTGAGAAAACTGGAGTTATTGCTGCCATAAGCCAACGAATGCCATAGAATGCTGGCCAACCGGCAGAAGCGAGGAGAGCAGCAGGAAACAGATCCTTCCCTAGTGCCTTCAGGGGGAGCGGGGCCTGCTAATACCTTGATTTTAATTTTACGCCTCCAGTATTGTAAGCAAATAAAATTCTGCTATTTAATACACTGTGGCTTTTTCATGGATGCCGTAGGAAACTAATACAACGTTTTACAGTATGAAAATTGTCTCAGGAATATGTCAAATTATAAGCAAAATTCCTTTCAAGTACTAAAAGCTGAGCAACACCAAGAAGACCAAAGCAACTTTTAAGCCAGCTAAACTTAGAGTCAGATTCCAGAGTCAGGCACTTTTGCTGTACTGGTAAGAATGTTAGAATGATACAGGAAGAGTATTAAAGGGCTAATATTTTATTATACACTCACTGCGCATTAAGTAGGGGGGAGGAGTTATGGCAAGTGGGCACATGCTAGCTGAAACTGACATTTTGATCTCTGTATTTCCCAAGGGACTGGCATTTGCTGAGCCCCGTCAGCTCTCCAAGACAGGTGACACAGAAGCCCACTCTCTTAGGTAGGATCCAGAAAAGTTTGGATGCTAGACGCATGGTTCAACTCCTCCAGTACTCAGGGAGAAGCTGGGATCTGGGGGTTCCCTCCTGATTATACAGCACTGTGCCAAGGGTGAGATTATGGCAGGGGTCTCTCGTTTTCCGGTCAGTTTCGATATGGCTAAATTCACACTCTTCTGGGGGTGCAGGAGCCTTTCAAATAGTTTCTGGATTTTCACAAAGGAAATTGATCCACGTGTTGCTGTTGAATGGATGTATATGCCAATAGTGCACTTATCATCTGATATTAGTTTGCCTAGAATGCAAATAATATCGTACGCCCCCTTGTGTTCAATTCCTGACTAACGTGGAGACAATTCCTAACTTCCCACTCTTTATGTTCCCAGAGAAGAGCACCAGGTCTGTAAAAAGACTTCTGTTTTTGTTTTCCACCAACAAAAATATTACTTCAACTTTAAGTTTAATATCTCAACATTCCAAACATACTGTCACCTAAGTGAACTAAAAAACAACCTGTTAAAACACCATAAAGCAAACGAATGTGGTTCAGGCACATGCACGCACACGCGCACACACACACACACACACAAATTCAAGAGTCTTGGAGGATTTGGAGGAGGAAAAGGTAAGAAAAAGATATATTTATAATATTTCATGTCTTTTGATCAAGAACATTCTTAGTTACCATAGAGATTTTTTATACCAGTAGAAAGAAACCAGGCAGGTGCTTTTCTATTTTCAGTTTTAGAAAACCAGAATTATGAGTTATAACATTTATGGTCCTTAAGACTTTTATACATCTCTAGTATCATAATCATTATAACAAACATTCTTATTTTTGTGTGCATCACCTCTGTTGGCTTATGTTTTATAGTGACATACAATACAATGTTGTACTATATTTCATCAGCTGCATTGTTTTTTTAATAGAATCTTAAATTTAAAATTCTGATGACAGACATGGCAATCATTTTAGCTACTATAACAGCAATAATTAGTTGATGCCTGGTTTAATAAATATTTGTTGAACTAATGAGACAGTAAGTTACAGACACCATATTCTGAACCTTATTCTAATCAGATTTGATCTAAAATGAAGAAGACTTGTAAGAATGGTGATCCATTTGCAGAATAGAAAAACATATTGATTGCTACATGTAAAAAGAGCCATGAAGCCAGGGGCAGTGGCTCACACCTGTAATCCTAGCACTTTGGGAGACCAAGGTAGGAGGATCACTTGAGTCCAGGAATTCAAGATCAGGGTGAACAACATAGTGAGACCCTGTCTCTACAAAAATAGAAAAATTAGCTGGGTGCGGTGCTGCATGCCTGTAGTCTCAGCAACTCAGGAGGCTGAAGCAGGAGGATGGATTGAGCCCAGGAGTTTGAGTTTGCAGTGAGTTCTGATGATGCCACTGCACTCTAGCCCTGGTGACAGAGTGAGACTCTGCCTCAAAAATAAATAAATAAATAGATAAATAGATAAAAAAATAAATCATTATATTCTTACAATACAGAAATTTTGGCATAGGTATATTTTGTATGTAGTAATAATGTAAGTATGACTTAGCTTTTTCTTTTGGACAGCAGGAAAATTTCTAGATATAGTCATCATATTAAATACTAACGTACTCATTTTAATGTTGCTAAGAATAGTTTAAATAATAACAAATACCATTTACTGTGCCAAGCACTCTGCTAGTGATTTTCCTTACCTTATTTAATTCTCAAAACAACCCTTCATAGAATGTATTATGGCTTCCTTTTACAAATAAAGCTATAGACAGGAAGAGATTAAATGACTTTGTCTAAAAGCTAACAACCAATCAATCTGGAATCAAACCCAATTCTCCCTTATTACAAATCCTCCACTCCTTCCCTGATAAAACAGAGCCTTCCATAATGAATTCAATCACCGCTAGAGTTCAAATTTCCTAAAGCAACCTGAGAGCTCTGCTTCCAGTGTGCCAAAGTAAGCTCCTACTAGATCAAACTTCGACATATAACAACTGTTAACTTGGAACAAAAATAAATTATCCAAATGCACAACAAGTAAAGAAAAACAAGCTAAAGCTCTGATATATATGTAGTCGTTCAAAGGACAAACTTTGAGGTAAGCATGGCTGCTAGAAAATGAGGAAAGAATTCCATAAAGGTGACACAAAGGGAGTCACGAATTTTGCATATAAACTCTCCTCATAGCCCTCCTCATGGTTCTGGTTGACTTCTGAACTGTGGGTCACAGCATAGATCTATGCAGTCTACCTAAGGATAAATACATGGAATTGAGATTTGAACTGCCATTCAAGCCACAAAGTGTGTGTGTGTGTGTGTGTGTGTGTGTGTGTGTGTGTGTGTGTGTATATACATATATATATATATGTGTGTGTGTATATATATACTTTTTAGCAAACCAATTGCTTGCTAAAACAATAGCAAGTAATAGAAGAACAAAATCCAGATTTCCCACAACATAATATTCATAATATCCAGGATACATTCAAAATCACTTGAAATACAAAGAAAGAGTGAGATGTGATCCATTCTGAAGAGAAAAGACAATCATTGGCAATGACACTAAGATAACATAAATGGTAGAATTAGCAAATAAGGCCTTTAAAGCATGCTTATTACATTTAATAACAAATGACATAAAGAAAAATATTGTTGCAATGAGTAAAAAACAAAAAGGAACTTTCACCTTAGAATCAGAAAAAAATAAAAAATACCCAAATGGAATTTCTAGAACTGAAAAAAATAGGTATCTGGAAAAGAGACCCACTAGATTGGCTCAACAACAAATATAAACAATAGAGGGAAGAATTGGTGAACTTGAAGAAAAACTAATAGAAATTATCCACTCTGAAGAACAAAAGAAAAAAAAATTGAAAAAATGAACATATGTTCATTGTTGAGCAATGAACCTGTTGAGCAACATGAAAATGTTTAATATACCTATAATTAGAGTCCCAAAAATAGAGGAGAGAGCAAATGAGGTAGAACAAAATATCTGAAGAAATAATAACTGAAAATTTCTCAAATTTGTTGAAAGATATAAATTTACATATTTAGGAATCCTCCAAGTAGACTATATACTAGAAAAGCTATGCCTAGGCATATCACAGAAAAACCAATGAAAACAGAAGGTAAAGAAAAATTCTTGAAAGCAAAACAATGTATTACAAATAAAAGAGCAATACCTTGAAGATGGTGAAACAAAACTACCTGACCCTTCTCTAAGTAGACTGCAGCCACTGACTTTCTAATCTAAAAGTCTGAATTAATTTACACAAGAAATATATTTGTGGAAATGGAGGGCAGGGTAGGTCAACAATAGTATGTTTCAAGATACTTAGAGGTTAGTGTACCCCACAAACATTCCAAAAATGTATTGTTATAGTGCCCCAAATGTTAATAAATGTTCTCTTTAGAGAGCTTTTCAAAGCATGCCTTTTGAATTTAGAATCGTGGACTATATTGCACAATATTGTAATATCTCATTGCCCTGTTAGTTTTCACCACATCCATTTGGATCACAACATTGTTAGGTAAGTACTTTTACTGAAAACGAAGAATTTGTAAGATTCTAGTAAGTGAGAATTATAGTAGGAAATCTTAAACTGTCAGGAGCAAATGTGATACCTAAGCGTCCTAATAGAGAAGCGTCCTAATAGAGAAGGCTTTAAAAAAGAATTATGGAAAAAATGAAATTCACCTATTCACAGTTATAACTAGGGCTAGTTGCTGCGATAGATTCATTTTCTATGCTTTGCTGCTGCACAAGCAAGTGAAGTGCCAGAGAGAGAGAGAGAGAAACTCATTCCTTTTTAGGTTCTTTAGTTTGGCTGGGGGTAAATGGATTCAAATCCAAACAGACGAAGTAAAAGGGAAGACAGTCTCATACTGAGACTCAAATTTGGGCTAAAAGAGAAAGCGCTGCAGATCTGCTTTCTGTAGCTATGTTTGGCTGAATTGAAAATAGCAAAGCAATGTTACATCTGTGGTTTTAACAGAGCCATGTTATCCTTGAGGGAAAACTTCCATTACAGTATGAATGATAACAAATATGGTTCTATATTTAAAAAATAAGTCAATTGTATTATGTTTCACATGCTCTTTCATTGCATCTTCCTCTACTTGCCATCCTCCTATAGTTTTATTTTTGTTGAGATGTTCACATGAAAAAAGAAAACCAATTAAGCTTTTTTTTTTTTCTTTTCATTTAAAGTAGATAACGTTTCCAAAGTGCGAACAGCTGCAGTGAATGTAAATAACAAATATTGGTTCCAAGCACTGCCAGTTTGAACTCCATTCTTAAAGACACAAGAGATCTTTCACTCTTCTTTTCACTGGTAGCTTTTATTTGGTGAAACATAAGGAACATTACACCAAATAGTCACTAAAACATGCACGTCTCCAAAGTTGCATATGTTGCCATAATTTTCACTGTCTAGGCCACTTGTAAATGGAAGCATTTCCATACTGATTGTCCAAAGATAAAATGTAAATTACCCAAATAAAATTGAGCAAGGTAGAGAAAATGCTGAAGTTTGAGGCGTTTTAGAAAACGCACACCTGGTCTTCACTGATATATAAAGATTCTAATTTCTCTAAGTCTTAAATTTAAAAAAAAAATGTAAGAATACCATCAAAGAATACACAAAAATTTCAATTTACTAAAACTGTTCAAACTCAGGGAGGTAAAATTTTATAGCTGAGAATCTGTGCTTGTTTATAATAAAATAAATAACAGCATTAGAGGTCTAGCCAGTCTCTTATGATGTAAATTCTTGAAAAAGTAGAGTTTTTCTGTCTGAAAATACATGTGAATTGACATTTTGCAAATCAAAAAGATCATCTAGTCAATAGGACTTTTGAAATTAATGAGACATTCCTAGATATCACTGTGTAGTATAGGTATGAATAAACAGGGACATAGCTAAACAGCCATCTCCTACTGAGTTCTAAAGTGAAGAATTTCCCACTGCTAAATTCAATGATACTGAGCATGATTACTGCATTTGAATCTGTAATTTGATTAGAATAATGCTGTCAGATAATCTACTTCAATTTCCCACATCAAAAATTCATTCATTTACTTGCTTGTTTTCTACATTAACTGAGTCATAAAGAAACTTTAAGTCAATATAAAGTTTCTAAAATTTTGGATAAGAGATAACTCAACCTATAGTGAAATCTTACTGGTAAAATTCTTTCAGTTGCAGTCATTTAAGTAGTCATTTAAATAGTGTGTAGATCAGCTTGATCCTTTTGATACTTACTTTAAGCATTTTATGTTAGATCTAGAGTATTTTTTGCTTTGGGGCTAGATTAGCCCTACCGTGAAGGCATGATCCTCCTTAATTTCCCTATATGTTTAACATGGCCTTTCTGGGCTTGACCTGTCAGAACTCATACATTTCCAGTTCTGTATGAGTCCTGGGAATTGTTGAGCTTATGAGTACTGCATGGGGTTTCACCTTCATGTGCACAGCTGAGTACTCAGCCAAAGACTCAGAAAACAAAAATGCAAGTTTCTGGAGTGCTCGCTCTGCACAGGTTTCTCTTACAGAATTCCTTACCCCACCTCCCACAGTTCTCATCTTTGTCATATTAATTGACTGACAACACTGCCTTTAGCTTAGTTCCCCTTTCCTACATCACAATGCACAAAGTGATTCCAGACAGCAAGTCAGAGAAATTCTAGGGCTAATTTATTTCTTTCCTGTCCATCAAAGACTACAGCCTCGTGCTTCCTTTTGTAAGATGTCTGAAAAAAATTATTTTCTATATTTTCCTTCTTACCTAGTTGTCGAGGGCAGGTCCTCCTTACACTATCTTGGCCAGAATTAGATGTTTAGCATTGCTGTACTAATGTAATTTAAATACTCATAATATTTGAGAAAGGTGATGATTATTCTTGATTACACAAATTAAAAACAGTTATGATATTCCCCAGGACCATAGTGTGCAGTATCTGTTTAATAAGTATTGTCACCAGCAGTGAAGTGGGCAACACTGAGGGTTTTTACTCCAGCTCTGTTGCTCTCTGTTATAAACTGAGCAAATCATTTAATGTCTATGTTTTAGTCTACATGTCATATTCACTCATCTATTGACAGGCCTACATCAGTATGTGTCACTTGGAAAGTAGTCAAATACATGTTAAATGTAAAAATTCTGAAGTGATTCTTCAGTCTTTGCTTCCTAAATGGTGATAATTCACTTTGATTTTATATGAGAAAGCAATTTGATTCTATTCAGCTGCTCACATTGAATATGACGGTTCTCAGAAATACGTCTTCTGACTGGATTCTAATCTCCCATATTTAGCACAGGTTTAATCTTATTCTATTAATGTTGTCAATATGACAATTAGACTGTGCTAAAGGTCCTTTTCTGTGGGAATCCAGACTCACAATCCCTCCACAGAGAGTGAGTGCCCGTGTGACTCCACGGATTTAGTGGCAAGCGTCCGTTACACTAGTCCTGCTATGCCCTCTAGGAACTGGGAATTGATACCTGGAATCTCAAGTTAACGAGCTACTGATGCAGGACAATGGCCTATAAAGACATTGAACACTGATTCTGAGAGGTGAACGTGGTTCATGGTGAAGTCAGTAAAAGACAAGTGCAGAGTGGGACAAAATGGAAACACATTGAGAAGCAGAGATGAGACAATGGTGGAAATAGAAGACAGCACACTGATCTGGCTGACGGCTTCGGCAGGGGCTGGTTCTGGTCCCTGTGAAGCAGGACTGTACTTCCCGTCTATGAGTTCCATGAACTCTCTTGATTCCTTATAAGAGATCTTTCTCAAGATGGCTTGGTTAGATTTATTTGTATTGTAATGAAATCACATCCTAAGCCAAAGCCCAACAATATATAATGTAGAGATGGAAGAAACCCAATATGGATGTTAGGAACAGAAAACCAAGTGAGCGGCAATGGAAGTCAGAAAAACAGAAAGGAGAAAGCAGTCCTAGAAAAACCATAAGGAGGAAATGGTTACAGAAAAACAACGAGGGGGACACAGTTATTTCAGTCTTAAAGAATGGGGTGATAGACCACGGAACACTGACCATCAATCAGAGAATGAAAAACACCATAAACGGTGACTTTCGCCATCACACGTATGCGAGAAAGGGATGACTGGAACATAACCTTTAAGTCATGTCCATACCTGGAAAGAATTCAGTCCCCAAAGCAGGGACGTATAGTTATGAATAGTTATAATTAACCTTTACCTAAACCTAACATACAAAAAGAAAAACATAGAAGTAGACGGGATCTTCTCCACTTGCGGAGACAGACCCATTTCCCCTTAGGAAACATACTTTCCCTTTGCACCCTTAAATTTGCCTTACAATAAATTCTTCATGCATGCTTGCTGAGTGTCTGCCATCTCTCTCCATCCTGTGGGCTAAGGCTTGTGATTCTTCCAAGCCCAGAGCCCAAGAACTGGGGCAACACTTCAAAGTCCAGCCATGGACTGAACAGGACCGTGACATTGGGATAAAATGTAAACAATGATTTAGAAGTGCTTCACTGGGCTTGCTGGTTCTAGTTTCTAGTACACAGATTTCATTAAGAATTTTATCAAAGTTATGAAACTTTTATCTAGACATTTCACATTCATACAAAATTTTCCATATAATTTTATAGGGTTTATAAACCTCATGGAAGCCAGAGTCTTAAAATAGAGAATATGTTAACACTACAAATGAAATTTCAATTTATGTAAAACAAAATTACATCTTCAGATATGAAAAAACATTTCAAAAACACTTGGAAAGCATTAATTGACATGTGAACTAAAAACAGATCTTATCACCCAAACGAGAAATGCTATATTTTATTAAAACTTTTCCTCCATGAAATTAAGGCTACAACATTCTGGTCTAAAATATTAGCTAATAGAAATTAAATTTTGTTACTATGGATTATTTATCTTGTTTGAAGATTTCAGAAAGAAAGACAATTTTTTTTCTCTTTTTAGGTTTAAGAACAAAAATTAAGACTTAAGAACAAAAAATAAGGCACATAAAATGCCACATGTAACCAGTTCCCTTTGTTAGTTAGATACAAAGTTAAAATGTCACATTATAATGTATTTTTGGTTTAAATGAAGTTTCCTATAGAATTTGCAGGCTTTTTTCAAAATTCTGAAATCGTTTATTCACAGATGTTCTATCAAAGTGTCTTTCAAAAAAAGGGGCATCCATATAGCATGGTTTCAGGGACAGCAAGGAGGCTGCCTGCCCCAAAATATCTCTCCTGATGATCTGTCATTTCGCTGTCTGAGTTCATTCTTTGTAAACAGTCCCCCCGCAGGCGTCAGCTTTTAAAATGCCATTACTGTCGTTTAGAAGCATAGAGAAAAGGTAGTTCTGCATAATCGTCTCCAAAGCTGTGTTCTGTTAAAAGTTTTTTTTTTTTTTTGGTACCATTAGAAAGCAGCTTGTCAGTAGCTGTTGATTGACAGCGGTGCTGCCTCCTAGATTCAAAAAGGCAGAAAATTCCCCATGAGGGTCATGAACAAAAACAGCCTGAGCTATGGAAGCAGAGGGAACAGGGCTTTTCTGTAGGGTGTGTTAACACCGCAAAGATAAAGCAGGTAAAAACAGGAGAGCAAGGTCTAGAAGCAACAGGAAAGAAAACAGCTGTGGGAGGAGAGAAGAGACTATTATAAAAACATCCTCTTGGTCAGTTTAAGGAGAAGTAGCTAAAGAATCAACATGGGCCTGAACTGGCGCCTGTTCTAAATAAAAAGAAAGAGAGAAAGGCCATTAGTTTGGAAGAAAATTAATTTTAAAAATCTCGATAGAAATAAGGCTTCACAATAATTCTGAGGTTGTGTCATCAGACCAGCCAGGCCAAAGGATTAAAGCAGACATTAAGTCATCTCTCAGCGTGTGAAGTACTGGATAGAAAAGGAAAGATAATGTAAGTGAGAACTGTTAGCTGAGGACCTCGATAATAGGATTTTTCTTAATGTAGACATTATCGGCCTGGGCTCATATAGAGGCAATGTGAGAGCACAGCACAGACATCAGAGCAAGATTTCTTGAGTTCAAACATCCCCCTCCCACACACTTACAAAGGATCGTGTGTCTGTGGGCTTAATATTTTACTATTTGTAAAATGGGGAAAAATCCTTAACTCACAGGTTAACTGTAGGAATAAGTTAGTTAATATGTGGAACTCACCTAATAACACCTGTATCTAGCACCTCACACATGATCAAGGAATATTAGCAATTATTTTTGCTTTAAAACAAAATTCTATCACTTATTATAAGGATTGCTTAGAAAATGCAAGGTTTTTAAAGATGATTTGTGTGCTAAGTAGTTTGCTTGGGTTAGTAAAAAAAAAAAAAAAAAAAGCAAATCAGCCATGATGAGTACGTGACCTTCTTATTTTGGTAATCAATGCTGGAGGAGACATCTGCTCCTTCAGTCAGTGCCAAACTGACAACTCAGTTGGATGTTGACAGGCTGAATAACACCACAAAACCCCTGAAGTTGTTCTAAACCTCTCAGGACTATGCTCTATTGAAACACTCCATTTCAATGATGGCAGATGTCATAGAAGAAACAGCCCAGTAAGTAAAAGGGGAGGAATTCAATCATATGATTTCAGATGGAAAACCTTTAGAAATTACCTGTTCCAAGGCCCTAATGTTGCAGAGGAAAATAAAAAATCTGTGAGAGACAGGGAGGTTAAATGCTGTGAATAAAGTCACACAGCCATTCAGCAAAGGCAGAGGCGGGAACTCACCCACCTGGGGTCACGTTCTTGCAGATGCACCAGACAGCGTCCTCACCATGGCTGCCTCAGGTCACACACAGTTCAATACGACTGAGGTTTCCTTCCTCCTTGACTAAAGAATACAGCCACCTGATTCCATAAACAACGCTGATATTCAGAAAAAGGAAGCATTTCCAACTGTACTCTTTTGCCTAGAGATGAACTGAGATGTCTTCTTTCGAAGGCACTGAACTTAACATAACCCTTCTCAACTGCAATCAGAACGCGGAGGTCTCGTCAGAGTCTGAGGCAGTGCCCACTCCCTACCCCAACCCCAGTTTGTCTATCCTGGCTTCTCTTCAGAATTCTCCTTCTTAAATTCAGCATAGCTCCTCGTCTGGTGCCTGCTCTTCCCCTGCTGCTTTAGGCATCTACCTTTGAAATAGCAAAAACACGCACTTTGTGAAAAGAAAAAAAGAACAAAGTCAAGAGTGAGTTTTTTTAATGCTCTTTGTCTGAGCCGCATCTTTCATTAGAACTCAAAGAACTGGGTTTCAATTCAAGGTTAGTTTCCGTAGCCGCCTCCAGCTCACACAAAACACTTAAAAGCCTCTGTTCCCACCGTGTTTCCTGGCAGGATACATATTTTTTTCTGCTCAGGAGGAATATATTGAAAGATGAATATTTATCTACCCCCCCTCCCTAATGTTAAAGATATTCTGCCCTAATGTCTGTGTTGTAGTGTTGATCTCCCCAACTCTACCCCAACCCCCAGCTGAACTCCTCTTTGGGACCATCAGTGGAGCCTCCCTACTGTGCCTCATTAGCTGTTCCCACTGACGGTGGTTTCCTGCAGCAATGTTTTCTTCTCAGAGACTCTCAGCTGCTCAGGAATAAATGCACATGCACAGGTGCTTTCCATACTACCGCTTCAGCTTGTTGTACCCCCACCTCCACATCCTCCATCTACACACACAGCTTAAAGTTCTAGAATCTCTATGCAAATAAAATTGCAAGAATACTGATGAGCTTTTCATATTTTCCCAAGGCAGCTCTGCGAAAAACATGCAAGTGATGGAACAGGTTTACAAATGTATGGTATTTAATATCTAACTACTAGATGTTCTAAGTTTTAAAGCACTCATTGGGGATCTCTATCTTCATTTACAATTTTCGTACAGGTGCATGTGTTTTAGATCTTTCAAATTATAGTCTCAGATTCATGTAAGCGAAATTGATGTTGATTTTGAAAACATAATTTTGATTCCAAAGACTTGCCAAATAAATCTTTCTAACTCTAGCAAATCAAATGATTCGTGACCAGATCTCATTTCTACAGTCTGATGTATTTTGCTGTTTTTTCATTGCATTCTCAGTTCTCTAGTTCCTTGAATATGATTACTGAATTATTATAATTACATCTACATATGTTGGAGTAAGTATCAGTTATATGCCTATAATACTCATGCACCAGTGAATCATACTGGATCTTCTAAGTAAAGCCCTTTTTAATAAGGCATTAATCTTTATTCTTTCTATTGTTATTTTTGCACAAGCTTTACTTACATTGGATAAAATTATCTGTGCAGATTCACAATAAGGAGCATATTTATTAACTTTTCAGAATAATACAAGTGTCATCCATAAGAAATAAGTTAGAATCTTCTTGTACAAGCAAATTTCACCAGAATATTTTAATATAATTAGGTCTAGTCAATTAAAATTATAGAAATGTCTATATATCTTCATCTGTTATGAAAATATAGTTTGTTGTGATTATTTACATGCTGTTTCAAAATAAGAAAAATAATATATTTTTGAAATCACTTTAAAATTAGCTTCCCTGAAGCTTATTTCAGGGAGACATTGTTGTTCTTTAAAAAACGTTCTGAAGAAATGGGAGATGGCTAAAACTCCAAGTCAATTAATTAAAGCCCTATTCCAATGGTAGCTCTGGATTTTAAAACTGTTGCTTCCTAAAAGCTGAATTTCATGAATATTTGAAGCACCATAGGCCAATATATGCTTATAAAGAAATATGAATGCTGCACAAATCTCTTGTTTGTTCTATGTGTTTATTGACAGAGCTAAATGCATGAACAGGAAGTAGCCAGTCATTAGCCCACAACTTCCATGATCATTTTGTTAGGTCAGTGTGTGCCCTTCTCTTATGAAGTTAATATATGATGATGGAGTTCACACTAATTCATCTTTAAAATGTGTTTACAGTCACTCAAAAGAAACTTTCATTGTAAAAGATAATTGTAGCAGAAAATAATCTTGCTTAAATCATGCAAATCAATGTTCTTGAACTCGCTCTGTTTATGTGCTGTGTTAACAAATTGCCAGTGTTTTATAAATATTTAACTCTAGACTTCTCACCACCAGACCAGAAATAAAACCTCTGGATCAGAATAAATTGTTGCCAAGTTCATCTTAGTAAATATAAATATCATTAATATCTTGTTAGCAGGGATTAATGTTCTGCAATTTAAGTGATAAGCTTTTTAAACGAAAAAAAAAAATTCACCAATTGCTATCCCAGAGTTCAAAATTACTTGACAATTAACATGCAGCAGAAATCCTATAAAGAATGAAATTTTGTGGACATCTCAAGTAAAAATAATGCGAAAACTTAGTTATTCACCAGACATTGCATAGCGGTACATTAGCAGGACTTTTTGGCTCAACTAAACCATCATTTATATTTTTCTTATAATTATTAGTGTGTTTTTTCCTCATCATAGATCCATAATAATATAGTACTAATTTTATAGGAAAATCTTACGACCCATTTTATTTCATTCTCAAAGGGCAATAGGCAATCAATCAAAAGTAACTAGGATAACCCAAAGTCTTTCCTATTAGGTTTTGGAATGCGGTTTTAACTTGTGCTTAAGCCTGAATTTGACTAATACTCTGGCAACATATTTCCAATTAAAAAAAAAAAACAAGTTAAATATATGGAAGCCTAATTCATCTGCACTGGAGAACTCTCCAAACTCTTAGTATTGTTGAATTCATTTGACAACCTCCTTACACACCTGCAGTCATCAGCTCTTTGAGATAAATCTGCAAGCCAAGGCCAAACGTCTTTCCATTTCTAGGAAAGTGACGAAAGACTTGAAGTGCCATAGAGTGACTTTAGTGCATAGAAATAGCCCTTTTAGATACTGAGGCTCAAAAGATAAGGGATACAAAATTCACCTGGAGAGAAGAACTAATCCTCTCGGGTATGAGGCCAGTATTTTTTTTTTTTTTTATGTATTTTTTTTTTTTTTTGAGACAAAGTCTCACTCTGTTGCCCTGGCTAGAGTGAGTGCTGTGGCATCAGCCTAGCTCACAGCAACCTCAAACTCCTGGGCTCAAGTGATCCTCCTGCCTCAGCCTCCCAGGTAGCTGGGACTACAGGCATGTGCCACCATGCCTGGCTAATTTTTTCTATATATATATTTTTAGTTGTCCAGATAATTTCTTTCTATTTTAGTAGAGATGGGGTCTCGCTCTTGTTCAGGCTGGTCTCGAACTCCTGACCTTGAGCGATCCACCCGCCTCAGCCTCCCAGAGTGCTAGGATTACAGGCGCGAGCCACCGCGCCCAGCCGAGGCCAGTATTTTAAAAATTATCAATAAGAAGATGGCCTTTATGTATTTTTGCTTAAGTGATATGGCTTAGATAAGGCATAGAAAATAAAGGAACAGTAAACATACATGATCCAGTCACACGTGTCTTACAAATTAAATTATAATTTCTTCTTTTGAAGAGATGAGGTATGATGTTATATTATATAGTCTAAGTCTAACGTGTTACTTTCCTGCTTTTTATAAATCCCAGAATGCTTCTTTCTAAACTATTATAAAAATAATATAAATTGGCAGTGAAGACAAGCACAGACTTGAGCCAGAGGGGCTACATTTCTGAATACGGTTTTGACACTCGTAACTATGTGCTATTTCCAAAGCCCAGCCTGACCACCTGTAAAAGAAAGCAACTGTCTCTTTTTATAAAGCTGGCTAGGATTAATAACAACATAAATAAATCTAGCAAGTATTTACAACTCATTAAAAGCCTTATCTTAATATCTATAAACTTTTAAAGCAGGGGAAGGTAAAAGTATCCTCATTTTAAAGTTGTAGATGAGCAAAGAAGTAACACACCATCCCCTTACTAGACTGAAGTCCTCCATTGGTTCTGTAACATCCTGACACATGCTTACAGCAGGCTAACTGTTCAGAGTTAAAAGGCTGGACTCTCTTGAATACATCTGTGTATTTCTGAACCCACAAATTGAGTTGAATGCTTTCCAAAATAAGTTGTTTCTGTCTCCCATCCTGTTTATAATAAATTATTTATTTTAATGATATTTAACCATGATTTTTTTTATAGTCATCTGGGAAGCTTTAAAAATAACCACCAAAATCTAGGTCCCACTCAGAGAATCTGAATTAATTGAACCAGGGTGGGGCTTGGACAGCGATAATTTGTACAAGTGCTGCAAGCAAGTACAATAGTAGATTGCAGTACAATTAACAAAACATAAGGAAGCACTGCTTTTCTTTATTGTACAATTTAAATACATATATAACAAGTGTGAAAAGAGAGTTGTTTTGTTTATAGCTAATTTGAATTCTTTCAAATACCTCAGTAAAGGGGAGTTTGTAAAAATGTGTTATTGGCTTAGATGTGTGAGAAAAACTTTAAAGTTGTAAAAATCATAAGAATTCTGCTAAATAACTCTACAACCATTGTTAAATTCTTTTTACACTTCAACTGAAACCATAAGTGAAGGGAGATATTAGGATGGAACATGCAAGAAAGATATTGTGCAGTGGTGTCAAAATACCTGTGATTTAAAACAGGCTCTTTTGGCTTGAACTTCTACTTCAGGCCAAGATAATGTAGGCTTATGTCCCCCAGGTCTTCACTCTTACAACTATTTAATAAATAACCTTAGATATAATACAACAAACAAGTAAAGGACAGTGTGTTAAAAAAAAAAAATTAGACTACCCAGGGACCTCTGAACTAAGGGCAACATAGCAGTGTGTTCCCCAGGTTTCCTTATTTTCACCCGTATTTCCCAGACAGGGAGCTTCATAAGCCTCCAACTCTGTATCACCAATAGGCACCAAAAAACACACAAACAACCCAAAAGCTAGAAAAGCCTGTTTGCCCTCTAGTCAAAGGACCAGTAAACTCACAGTCTGACAATAGCAAAATGTTGGCCATACCTACCCTGTCTAGACAAACAGCAATGAAAAACTACATACAATTCTTCCCCCACAATGGAAAGCTGAATATACACACCCAACCAGTCCTGAAACTAAATCTAACCACAGGAACACAGGGACTGTCTGCTAAATAAATAAGTAAATAAAGGAAGGAAGGAAGGAAGGAAGAATAAATAGGAATTCAGAGCCTCATAATACAATATCTAAAATTTCCAGAAAACAATTGAAAATCATTCATCATACCAAAAACTAGAAAATCACATTCTGAAAGGGAAAAAACAACGAACAGAAATTAACAATGAGATGAATCATGTGTTGTAATTATCTCACAGTAATTTTTTAAAGACATTATGAAAATGTTTCAATAAGAAGCTAGTAATTCTCTTTTGAAAAATATAAAATTTTAGGAAAGAATAGATATGATAAAAAACGAATCAAATGGAATTCATAGAACATAAAAATATGGTAATTAAAAGTTCAGTGGGCGGGCTCAACAGAAGAATGGAAGGGACAGAAGAAAAATAACAGAAGTAGAAGATAAAACAATGTAAATATATTCCATCTAAACAACACAGAAAATAGATTGGAAAAAAATGAATGTAGACTCAGGAATATATGGTTTAACAAATGATCTAACATTAGTGCTAATAAAAACCCAAAAGGAGAAGACAAAGAGGGTGGAGATGAAAAAGTACCCAAAGAAATTACTGCCTAAAAATTCCCCAAATTTGGTAAAAGACATAAACATACAGATTCAAGAAGGTGAGAAAACCCCAAATCAGTTAAATCCAAACAAATATACACTGAGACACATCATAATTAAATTTCTGAAAACTAAAGACAAAGAAATATCTAGAAAGCAGCCAGAGAAAAGTGATGCCTTGGCTAGGGAAAAACAATCCAAAAATTACATCTCCTCAGAAATGTTGAAGGCCAGAAAAAGTGGCACGATAACTGTCAATTGTCAAAAGAAAGAAACTATCAAACCAGAATGCTATACCTAGCAAAAATATCTTTCAGGAATGAATGAAGGAGAAATCAAGACATTTTCAGTTGAAGAACAGCTATGAGAATTTGTCACCAGCAGACCTACCCTAAAGGAATGGCTCATGGTAATTCTCCAAACAGAAAGAGACAAAAAAGGAAATGTGAAACACTAAGAAGAAAGAAAATGACAATTATTAATAAAAAAAAATATGAGTAAATGCAATAGGTTTTTATTCTGCTCTTTTATTTTTTCAATTATGTTTGATATTTGAAGCTAAAATGTTAACCCTGTCTAATGTGGTGCTAAATATGTAGAGGAACTATTTAAAACAATTATATTATAAATAGGGTAGGGTAAAGAGATATCAATATAAAAGGTGGTAAGAATTCTGTGCTTCACTCTGGTAAAATGGCAACACCAGTAGTCTGTGAAAAGCTATGTATATATAACACCTAGATTACCCACTAAAAAAGATATACAGAGATATGCTCAAAAGCACTATAGATAACCTAAAATGGAGTTCCAAAAAATTCAAGAAACCTACAGGGAGACTGAGAAAAAAAAAAGAAAAACACAAAAAGAATAAACAGAAAATAAAAAGGTAAAGTGGCAGATTTATGCCCTAATGTATAATTAATTAAATTAAATTAGATTGATCTAAATACACCAATTAAAAGATAGAGGCTAGCAATATGGATTTAAAATAACATGATCCAACTATATGTTGTCCATAGAGGGACTCAAGAGTAGATTGGAGGTGATATAGGATGGAATTAGTAAACTTGAGGTCAGATCAATAGAATTTACCCAATCTAAACAAAGAGAGAGAAAATCAATTATTTCCTTCATTCATTGAAATTAGTCGTTGGGCCTATGTCTAGCCAGATAGATCTCATTTCCCTGCTTCAGGTGTGTCCATATGGCTGAGTTCTAGCTCAGGACTGTGAGTTTATACACTAGCTGTGCTGCTGGTAACTGCATGGCTGACGGGAGTAATCCTCTCTGTGATCTTACCCACTTCCTTCCTTTTCTGCCGTGGTCTCACCGTCTCTCCTATCGTCCTGCCTCGCTCCACACTTCACAATCATTTTGAAGTCTCTTGCTGCCTCTCTAATGGCATTAATATCTGTCAAATTTCCCAGTCTAAGATGGATCTAATGCCTATTGCTTTGATCCACATAAAGATATAAACCCAAAATTATACACTAGTCACAGTCTGTGCCCTCAAAGAATCTGCTAGTGACACACCTGTAAACACAAACGTACACGTTCACGCGTGCGCAGTAGAGGTCAGTGTGGGACCCAATGGGATTGGAAAGATATGTCCCTAGATCTGCCTGAGGGGACAATGGAAATAAGAAAGGCTAGAGCTGACCTTTGAAGGATTGGGGAACAAGGAGCATATGAGTAATTTCATAAATGTGCTAAAATACTAATAGCAGTCAGTGCCTGACACATAGTTGGGGCTCCATAAATGTTTATTGAAAGAATAAATATGGAAGGAAACCCTGGTGTTCGAAAACTGGTAAGTGATTTGCTTGGATGAGGTTTCAGCACACCTGACAAAGTGGTGAGAGATCAAACCAGATGTCTGGAAGACAACAATTTATACAGAAACGTTTATGCCTTTCTAAAAAGTTAGATTATATCCTGATGGCACAAGGAGTCATCACGTGTGAGTGAGGTACATTATTCATTTTGCATCTTGGGAAAAATTACTCTGGCACTAGAGGAGGGCACGTAACTAAGTTGAAGTCAAAACTGGTAGGAAAACTTCTTAATAGGAAGATATTGAGAAAAAAATGACAAATCACGGGACAAGCCAACGCTAGTGGAACAACAAAAAGAGACTTGGAAAGCTGAGGAAGCACGGCATGAGCGAAAGAACTTTTGCTTTGGGTTCAGAGAGACCTTGGCATAGATCTTGTCTCTGATGCCACCTTCAAGGCAATGATACTTGAGATCACAAGTGTAGGCGGATACATGCATGGGGCCTTGCGAATGTAATTAAACATCCCACAGTCCTTGTAATGTTCTGCCCTTAAGGAGCTATGCTTCTGCTTTGTATATTTATAAATTTTTTATTTATTTGGAAAACTGTACATTCTTCCATTTAAACTGAAGTTTCACCTCTTTTTTTTTTTATTTTATGCTTTCGGGCATGGTAAAAACATGCCTCCCCTGTGGCCTCAGACATAAATCTCTGTTGTGTATTTACGATATTCTGCTGAGTTTGTTCACATTTGTGTCTCCAGCCAATATCATGAGTGAAAGGACTTTGATTTTGTTCATTATGATGACTGAAATAATCAAAAATTTTTAAAAACTTGTTCGATGAGTTAAGAAGTGGTTCACCTATCTAGCTCATCCAGTTGTCTAACCTAAACATGTTGGAGGCGTCCTTCAACTAACCCCCTTGTGCTTGCAGCCAATAATCACTGTCACTATTACCACCACTGTCGTCCTGAGTTCCAACCACCTAATATCCTTTGGTCACTTAAGGCTTGTAAATACTCTGTAAAATAAGCATTACTAACTTATATACCAATGAAGAAACTAAAATTCAGGAAGCTTAAGTAACTTGTGCAAATTTAACCATCTGTAAGCTAAACACAAGGATTAAACCCTGGTACATCTAGCTCAAAATGCTTTCTACCATAGCTCACAGCTGGAAGAATTTTTGTTTGAAAGTATCTCTAGAAAAGCATGTAGCTGAGGCATAGGCTTGTATTCTAAGAGCAAAGAGTGGGAGTGCTTAAAATGACATCTTTTGATGAATAGTCTTAAGTAGCTGAAAGAGCAGTAGATAAATTATCTAATTATCAAGGGGGCAACAACATAATTTCTTAAAGCTGGAATCAAATCATATTTCAGATATGATTTAAGATAATGTTTTGTAGAGTTATGGGAAACTATTTGGAGAAGGAGGAACTAGGGGCATAGAGATTACATCAGTGGAATCATAAAGATGCATTTATAGAGACTATTTTCACTGAATAGGTATTTTAGATATAGAAAGAAGGACACTTTTTAGACTGGGGAGGATCCAAAGACCACAGGAAGTAAAGTAAGGTCACATAAACATGATGTCTGCTCAAATACCCCTTGACTTCTAAATTGTGCCAAAGATAAGCTCTCTTCCCCTAAGGTTTGTCTATAGCACAAAAATAATTCATAAAATGAAGAGACATCTAATAGCATGAGTATTAGAGCATTTAAGACAGGTAATTTTTAAGGATGGATTGTTGAGTGTAACACAAACTCCCTGGAGCAGGACAGCTGGATTCAGGTTCCAAATATTAGGGACCTGGAATACGAGATTGCAACATAGTTCAGTGTGCACGATACTCGGTTTAAATGTATGCACAGCAAATTCAAAACAAATAAACTAGAAAATTATTTAATGGTTATTTTTCAAAAGCCAGTGGCTGAATTTGCATAAATCATATGATTTTCCAGTGATCCAGGAAAACTGTTGCATATCTGCTACAGTAATCAAAGCACAGTAGGTCTTTTTTAGAGAAATTAAACCTAACGTACTTAGATGTCTATGCTAGTTTTAAATATTATACTTGGTTCTGAAGGATTTCTCCAACCTACCTCTGTCTCTTTTTTTTACAACTTTAACTCATTATTGGAAGTTAGTTTTCTTGTTTCATACTTATACGTGCATAATAAAGTTAGTTAATTGGAAAGCATGTCATTGAAAATGTGCAAAATAATCAGATCGAGGTCAAGAAAAATATTCTGTTTTATACAAGTTATTAATGTGATATGTCTGCTTAGATATCGCATATAGTAACATGCTGATTAATGTTTTGGTCTTTTGCTCTTTTTTGTCACTTGCTGTGGGGAAGGAACTTGTAGTCCATTAACACTATTTGTTTAATTATTGAAGCAATTATTTTCTTGATTAAAAAGGAAAAAAGACTATTATTATTTAAGGATTGAATGAATTGAAAGCTAAAAACATGTTTTCCTTTCTAGGTTAAAGACCTATGATGATTATTTTACTAATTGCAGTTAATTAGGTTTGCTCTATGCTATTACCCAAGATCAAATTCATAATAGAGTAATTATAACAATAACATTAGTATTAATATAGGTCATCACCTTCAAATATTCCAGTATTTACCACTAGAATTTTCCAATGAGTGTATGATAAAAAGTAGGATAGGTGGTTTCAAAGTGACAATTATATCACAACCATGTTGTGACATTCTGAGATCATGTCACCATTTGGTAGGAAAGGCAGGTTTCTCACCATCAAAAAGGAGCTGATATATACATGAACTTTTTAAAAAAATTAATGATGATCTAGAACAATTCCTTAAGAATTCTATTACACAAAGTGCCATCACATTTATTCTAATAATACACATATGACGTTAATGGTGGAAAATGAATATCTCTGACATTTTAAGTAGGGAGAAGCTAAAGTAGAAAATGCCTAGAGACCTTGCCCATAGTCACACTGTAAATTTCAAAACCAGCAATATCATTCTGTTGCACAATGTACTCGAGTTTATACTGCTTTCTCACCTAAAAAAATATTTGTCTATAATATTTTAATATAATAATACCACAACAGTAATTCTTGGTGCAAACTGTTAAGTTCCAGGAGCCCCCACAACACCAGTTCCTCGTTAGCTCTGAAAACGCTCATCACACATACGACGTCCTCTCGCCACAAATGGCCTCTTCTTTGGCAACCTGTCAGCAGCAGTAGCCCCAGACTCAGAATCATTTCAAACTCTTTTAGGTAAAACGTGCTAGCAGCTACCATCAGGTTCACTGGCAAGCTCTTTTGGGAAAGCTCACTGTCCTCAAACTTACGGTACACTTTCCATTCCAGGTCACTTCCCAACCCTCCGAGGCTCTACTCTTCTGGAAAGTTCCTGGAACGGCCCTGTGCATACATTTTCTATTCATTTCTTTCTTTCCCTCTCAGTTTTCTAACCTCTCAAAAATAACTGAGGATCATGAAGCACATTTCCTCACAGAGCATGCTGCTACTTTTAAAAGTTTCACATCGATGTCCTTTTTAGTTATAGTGACTTAACTATTTAGTACTTCCTGGAAAATAAATAGAAGTAAAAAAAAAAATTATTATAAAAATAACGTTTCTGGCGGCAAAGTGGCGCGTGCCTGTAATTCCAGCACTTCGGTAGGCCGAGGTGGGAGGATCCCCTTGAGGCCAAGAGTTCCAGGCCAGCCTGGGTAACATAGCAAGAATGTGTCTATTAAAAAATAAGAAAAATTAGCCAGACATGGTGGTATGTGCCTGGAGTCCCAGCTACTTGGGAGGCTTGAGGCAGGAGGATAGCTTGAGCCCGGGAATTTCAGGCTGCAGTGATCTTTGATCACGCCACTACACTCCAGCCCAGGTGAGAGAGTGAGAATCTTTTAAAATAATAATAATAATGATAACAACAACTTCACAAACACTCTACAAATCACACAAATCTCATAGTTGTTTTATTAGATTAATCTTGCTCATTCCCAAATTCAGTACTTCTTTCTTTTTTTTAATGTTTTTTATGATCATTTTTAAATTACACAAGCAATTCTTGCTTATTGTAAATTGCCAAAAATATTAGAATGCAAAAACTAGAAAGAGAATTTTTTTATTGTACAAACCGCTACATATAACTGCCATTAACACTTTGGAGTTTATTCTTCCAGATGTATTTTCCTGCTTCCCTTTGATTCCTTATCATGGTCCTGTCCACTGAGATGCTAAGGAATCCCCAAACCAGACACACTTTCAGTATGCTTACCTACCCTTAGTAAGGTCATCTGGCTTTTCATCTGTTCTTTCTCAAATCTATTATTTATGGCATAAATGTTGCCTTTTCATACTCAATCTCTCATGGTTCTTATAACACAAAGCCTTGTTCTCTCAAAGCTCTTCTTTCTGCTATGGACTTCAAAAGTCAATTTTTCTACACTCAAAGCTGGAAAATGATTCTTTCTCTACATATTTCTATGGTAACAACACTAGACTGAGGTCAATGTATAAATAAAGACTTTCCTGGTGCATCATTGAAAGGAATTAGAAAGAAAAATCACCTAAGCTTATGTTAAAATAGAACATGTATGGGGGGACAGTATGTAACTATTAAGTATATTGACTTTCATATTTTCTAAACAAAAACTGAGATTGCAATCATTAACATGTTTTTCCTTATTTAATATATTATGAATATATTTCTACATCAGCATATATAAAATTATTCTGACTTTCCAATAGCTGAATACTTTTCTATTGTTTGGATGTATCAGCTTTAGGTGACTGTCCCTTATTGATAAAAAATGCTATAATGAACATCTCTACACATATATTAATTAAAATACCTAGAAGTAGAATTAATGTTTCAAGGGTTAATCACATTTGAAATGTTATGTAGTTTTATCAAATTCCATCCATAAACTATCTAAGTTATCTAAACATCTTTAATGTCAGTTTCTATAAACAGAAAGTAAACAGTCTGCTTATTCAGACTTTTGGCAACATAAGGATTTCATCATTCATTGAAAAAATTCAAAAAATGCAATAGCTCTCCCTTAACCCTGGTTTTTCTTTGCATGGTTTCAGTTATCAGCACTACAGTTCAGTGAGATACTTTTAGAGAGAGACCACATTCACGTAACTTTTATTACAGTATATTGTTTAATTGTTCTATTTTATTATTATTTATCATTGCTAATCTCAAATTTGTATACTAAACTATATTATAGGCATGTATGTATCAGAAAAATCATCGTACATGTAGGGTTTGTTATTATCCAGGATTTCAGGCATCCATTGGCATCTTAGGACATATCCCTCAAGGATAAGAGGGCTACTATAATTACTGATATTAACATGAAATTCATAGAAAATAAGTCTTTTTTGTGACACTTCCTTAAAGAAAAGAATTATACATTGGGGTTTTTTTAAATTTTTTGTATTTCAATAGACTTATAGGTACAAGTGGTTTTTGATTACATGAATGAATTGTACAGTGGCGATGTCTGAATTTTTAGCATGCCCATCAGCAAAATAGTGTACGTTGCACCTGATAGGGATTAATAGTTTTTCTTCCCTTAACCCCCTCCCATATTCCACCCTTCTGAGTCTCAAATGGCCGTTGCACCAATCTGTATGCCCTGAATCACATAGCTTAGCTCTCACTTACAAGTGAGAACATGCAGTATTTGGTTTTCCATTCCTGTGTTACTTCACTTAGGATAATCACCTCTGGTTCCATCCAAGTTACTGCAAGAGACATTATTTCATTCTTTTTTATGGCTGAGTAGTATTCTGTAGCATATATATACAACATTCTCTTTATCCACTCCTCAGTTGATGAGCACTTAGGTTGATTCCATATCCTTGCAACTGTGAATTGTACTGTGATAAATATATGAATGCAGGTTTTTTTTTTTTTTTAATATAATGACTTCTTTCCCTTTGTGTAGATGCCCAGTAGTGGTATTGCTGGATCAAATGGTAGATCTACTTTTAGTTCTTTGAGAAATCGCCATACTGTTTTCCAGAGAGGTTTTACCCATTTACATTCCCACCCACATTATATAAGCATTCCTTTTTCACTGACTCTGTGCCAACATCTGATGTGTTTTGATTTTTTAATAGTAGGGTAACGTGGTATATTATTGCAGTTTTAATTTGCATTTCTCTGAAGATTAGTTATATTAAGCATTTTTTCATATGTTTTTCAGTCATTTGAACAACTTCTTTTGCAGATTGTCTATTTGTGTCATTAGCTTACTTTTTAATGGGATTAATTGTTTTTTTCTTGCTAATTTGTTTTGAGTTTCTTGTATATTCTGGATTATCAGTCCTTTGTCAGATATACAGTTTGCAAATATTTTTCCCCATTTTGTAAGTTGTGTATTTACTGTTGATTGTTTTTTGTTGGTGGTGGTTTGGGGGGGAGGTTTATGTTTGTTTTTTTGTTTCTTTGTTTGTTTTTTCTGTTCAGAAGTTTTTTTTTTTTTTTTTTTTTTTTGAGACAGAGTCTCACTCTGTTGCCTGGGCTAGAGTGCCGTGACGTCAGCCTAGCTCACAGCAACCTCAAACTCCTGGGCTCAAGTGATCCTTCTGCCTCAGCCTCCTGAGTAGCTGAGACTACAGGCATGCACCACCATGCTTGGCTAATTTTTTCTATATATATTTTTAGCTGTCCAATTAATTTCTTTCTATTTTTGGTAGAGATGGGGTCTCGCTCTTGCTCAGGCTGGTTTCGAGCTCCTGAGCTCAAACAATCTGCCCGCCTTGGCCTCCCAGAGTGCTAGGATTACAGGCATGAGCCACCGCGCCCGGCCTGTTCAGAAGTTTTTAGTTTAATTAAGTCCCATTTATTTATGTTTACCTTTGTGGCATTTGATTTTGGTGCTTAGTCATGAATTTTTTCCCTAGGCCAATGTCTACAAGAGCTTTTCCCAGGTTTCCTTCTAGAATTTTTATTGCTTCAGGTCTTACATTTAAGACTTTAATCCATCTTGAATTAATTTTTGCATATGGTAAGAGATAGGGATCCAGTTTCTTTCTTCTGCATGTGGCTATCCTATTTTTTAAGCACTTTTTATTGAATAGGGTGTCCTTTCTCCAGTGTATTTTTGTCTGCTTTGCTGAAGATCAATTGTTTGTAGGTATTTGGCCTTAATTCTGAGTTCTCTATTCTGTTCTATTGATCTGTGTCTATTTTTATATCAGTACCATGCTGTTTTTCTTACTATCACCCTGTAGAATAATTTGAAGTTAGGTAATGTGGTGCCTCCAGTTTATTATTATTATTGCTTAAGATTGCTATGGTAATTTGGGCTCTTTTGTCATTCTGTGCAAATTTTAGGATTTTTTTTTCTAATTCTAAGAAAAATGACATTAGTATTTTAATAGAAATTGCATTGAATCTGTATATTGTTTGGGGAAATATGGTCATTTTCACATTATTGATTCTTTCAATCCATGAGCATGAGCTGTTTTTCCATTTGTTTGTGTCATCTACAGTTTCTTTCATCAGTGTTTTGTAGTTTTCCTTGCAGAGATCTCTCACCTCCTTGTTTAAGTATATTTCTATATATTTTTTGCAGCTATTGTAAATGGGATTGAGTTCTTGGTTTGCTTCTCAGCCTGGTTGTTACTGGTGTATAGCAGTGCTATTGATTTGTATATGTTGATATTGTGAGTATCCTGATTTTGACCCTGAGACTTTACTGAATTCATTTATCAAATCTCCTCTTTTGGAGGAGTTTTTAGCATTTTCTAGGTATAAAATCATGTCACCAGCAAACAGAGATAGTTTGACTTCCTCTTTTCCAATTAGGATGCCCTTTCTTTCTTTCTTTGGCTTGATTGCTCTACCTAGAACCTTCAATATCATAATGAATAGAAGCGGTGAAAGTGGACATCCTTGTCTCGTTTCAGTACTTAGAGGGAATTCTTTCAGCTTTTCCCTATTCAGTATGATGTTGGCTGTGGGTTTGTCATATATGGCTTTTACTAATTTGAGGTATGTTCCTTCCTAGTTCGTTAAGGGCTTTATGATGAAGGGGAATTCGATTTTATTGAATGCTTTTTCTACATCTGTTGAAATGATTATATGGTTTTTGTTTTTAATTCTGTTTATGTGGTGAATCACATTTATTGACTTGTGTATGTGGAACCATCCTTGCATCCCTGGGATGAAACCCACTTGATTGTGATGAATTATCTTTTTGATGTCCTGTTGGAGTTGGCTTTCGAGGATTTTTGTTTCTATGTTCATCGAGGATATTGATCTTTAGTTTCCTTTTTGGTTGTGTCCTTTCTTGGCTTTGGAAACAGGGTGATATTGGCTTCATAGAATGAATCTTTTCAAATAGTTTCAGTAGAATTAGTATCAGTTCTTCTTTGAAGATCTGGTGGAATTCAGCTGTGAATCCATCTGGTTCTGGGTGTTGGGGGAGGGGAGAATTTTTATTGCTGATTCGATTTCACTACTTGTTATTTTTCTGTGCAGGACTTTTACTTCTTCCTGATTCAAGCTCAGGGGTTACATGTTTCCAGGAATTTATTGATTTCCTCTAGAGATTTTAGTTTGCATGCACAGAGATATTTAGAGTAATCTGAGATGATCTTTGTATTTCTGTTGTATCAGTTGTATTATAATAGCTCCTTTTTCATTTCTGATTGAGCTTTCTTGAATGTTTTCTCTTCTTTTTTGGTTAATCTAGCTCGTGGTCCATCAAATTAATTTATCTTTTCAAAGAACCAACTTTATTGGTTAAACTTTATTCATCAACTTTCATTGATCCATCATATTGTGTATTTTTTGTTTCAATTTTGTTTAGTTCTACTTTGTTCTTCATTATTTCTGCTAGCTTTGGTTTCGGTTTGTTCTTATTTCTGTAGTTCCTTGAATTGTGACATTAGGCTGAATAGAGAAACTGGATAGTAATTGTCATTAGCTTAACAATCTAGATATCCCAAGATGGGGAATATGACCTTGAATCTTGTATCAGGAAGTAAACTTATGTCTAGTCAATGTGATTATATCCCCAGGAAAGCACTGAGTGTAAATACTAAAGTGTTTGTCTCACATCCAAGATCATTATTATGTGCCAGGTATTGCTCAAGAGTCTTAAAAGATTAACTAATGTAATCTTAATAACATCTTTTTGAAATAAGCACTATTACCGTCATTTTACAGATGAGGAAACTAAGGCACAAGAAGGTTAAACGACTTACTCAAAGGAACACATAGGAAATGGTAGAGCAGTGGTACCCAACCTTTTTGGCGCCAGGGACCAGTTTCATGGAAGCCAACTTTTTCCGTGGAAGGTGGGGGGAGGCAGAGCTCAGGCAGTAATGCTAGTGATGGGGAGGGGAGAAGCTGTAAATACAGATGAGTCTTTGCCCACTTGCCCACAGTTGCCCAAAGTTCACCAGCTATGCAGCCCCACCCCACCCCTTACTAAGTTCCTAGGTTTCATGAAAGGCAATTTTTTTTCCAAGAATGGAGGGGCAGCTGTGGGACAGGTGGGGAGCAGGTCGGGGGGCTGGTCTGCAGCCTCCGGGCCGACCACAGTTGTAGAGCCAGAATTTGGACTCCAGCAGTTTAGCTCTGTAGAGAGAGGTTTTCCGGTATGGCTAGGTGGTCTTTTGGAGAGAGTTTACAAATCATAAGATTGAAATAAAACAAAAAGAGAACTCTTATTTTCAGGGAACCAGTTTAGAAAATATAGATATCCAGATATTATCACTTCAATAAAAAAGGCCCACTGTGGTGCTTTGCCTGAAATATCATATTTGAATAATTATATCCTGGAGAAGTCTTTGAACCTGACCTACATTTGTTTCAATAGAAAGAAAAGACTGTTTTCTTCTAATGAATATATTTAAATTATATGTGCTAGATAAAAGGCAACATTGCAATTAAAGTAATATCTTGGCTTGAAGATGAACATATCTAATTAAAATTCCTATGAGCATATTATTTAGAAATAACTGAAAGAAAATAGTTGAGAACATTTCAAATTAAAAGAATAGGAGGATATTTTACACAAATTATTGGTATTCTTTTTCCCATTGCATTCAAAATTTATAGCAAGATCACATTACATAAGAAAATTTTCTATTTTAGGAAATAAAAAACTGATATGGATGAATTCATCTTAGTTTAATATTTTTGACATAAGGAGTTCACATGAAGCATTAAAGCAAAAAAGAAGCAAGACATGGAATCTTTAGTATCATTTAAAATACATTAAACATGTTCCCATTCTCTTAAAATTAAGAATAAATCTCTTTAAATCAAGCAATACTAAGTGACTTAAAATTTATTTAAATAATACTTTATAGAAAAATGTTACTTACATATATGGTCCTAACCCAATTAAAAAGAGTGGATTAGGACCTGCTAAAAATCTCCACCTGGATGTCTCACCAGCACATCTAAGTGAACAAGGTCCCATCCCCATGATGTGCCCTTCCTCCAAGGATGCCCTTAATACCATCACTATGTGTGGTCACTCAGCTTGAAAACACACCTTCCAGCCTCATCAACCCAGTGGCTGTGTTAATTCAGTCCTTTTGTTTGCAATGCCACTTTCCTCTGCCTCTCTTTTTCATTCCCACAATATGCTTTTCTCAGCCTTGGGGTATGTTGCAATGACCTAGGAAAAAATAAAGATCAGCAGAACCCAACTAAACCCAACGAAACTGCTAAGCAACTACAGGCAATATAAATCCACTCTAAGGAGCCCAATTAAAGCACCACCCTTTAACTCAGTGAGTCTCAGGTCCAGGGGAAAGGTGGGTGGCAGCTCCTTAAATGAGATGCAGGGAAAGCTTTTCTGAGGAAGGGATGTTCTAAGCAGAGGCTTGGATGATGAGAAAGAACCAGCCGCATCCCGAGTTGGGAAAGTGCTTTCTTGACAAAGGAAGTAGGAAGAGCCTGAGGCAGTAAGAGTGCTTTGAGTTTGAAGAACAAAAAAGGAGGCTATCATAATTTTAATGTAAAAAGAAAACAGGAAGTGGGCGCCTGGTATTGCAGAGGTAGACAGATTTTAAGGAAGACTCTTCCAGTCATGGCGGGAAGTTCAGTTAACCCTAAAAGCAACGGGAAGTATCCAATGAGTTTATTTTTCTAAAACAATGGCTTTTATCAAGATACAATTCATATATATAGCATTCACCACTTTAAAATGTACAATTTGGTGGCTTTTAGTATACTCACAAAGGTGTGAAATCAACACCATTATTTCATCACTCCAAAAATGGCTCTCCATCTCCTAATGTCTGAGGGTAGAAGGTGAGGCCATTGACTGATAATCTTTCTTCTTGTTAATATAGGTGTTTACAGTTGCAAGTTTTGCTCTAAGCACTACCTTCTTCAATCCATACATTTCAATATGTAATGGTTTTGTTTTCATTCATCACTAAGTACTTTCTAATTTCTTTGTTGATTTCTTCTTTAATCCATTGGTTTCTTAAGAGTGTGCTGTTTGATTTCCACATATTTGCGAGTTTACCAAGTTTCCTTCTGTTATTAATCTCTAATTTCATTCCATGTGCTCAGAGAACATATTTTGTATGATTTCAATACTGTTAATTTTTTTGAAACTTGTTTTATAGCCTAACACATGGTCTATTCAGATTCCCGCAAGCCTTTGTTTAATTTCCATAGTTCTGTGAAACATTGACTCAGATACTTTTGCCAGTATTCTCATTGTTTTTATGGAGGAGAGGATTTTTGGAAGTCCTTACTTCTCCATTCCCAGCAATGTCACCACCAGTGAGTTTTAAAGGAGTGAAATATATTTAGGTTTTTAAATAATCATTTTGGTGCTATGCAAAATATGAGTGATAGGGTACAACTAATTCTCTCTGCCAGCTGCTTTACTTGAATAAACTTAATTGCCATATCTCATAAATTTCAAAAGTGTTCATTTAAAAAACACACAGGGTTTGTGCCTCTCTCCAAAGTTTATGAATATAAAATATTAAAGTAAATGAAATGTGAACATTAATTTGCAGTACCTCCTTACATGATTAGTATTATTTCTTTTTTTAATTAATCTTATTTACCATAACCAAATATAAACTACCTGTTAGCCTAATATAGCAGTATTCAACCCTGGCTACATATTGGAATAACTAAGAGTAACCTCACACTTTCTGTTTCTTGCACAGCACTTAAGACAATCAATAGTTGTCTTAGTTAATGTCAGTCTTCTCATACATACCCTAGAATATAAGTTTCATGAGAGCAAAGATAATATTTTTGTTCACAATTATATTCTCAGCATCAGCCAAAATGTCTGACCCATAGAGCCTCACTAAATATCTACGAAATGAATTTGTTCTTGAATGAATAGATTCAAGAATGAATGATAGGATAAATTCTCTACTTAAATTAAAAATAAAAGTTACTTAAATGGAAAGAATGGTGGTTGTCATATTTAAAAAGATAGTAACTCTTTTTAGATTTTTGACTAATATAAATTCCTCACTTTTCTATCTATGAAACAAATTGAAATTTTGAATATGATTATTAAACTTGTACAGTTTTTATAACTTTTATTAAAATTAATGATTAGCTTTTAGACAATTAAACACTCAATATTAACATCTATTCTACTTGGATTTTCCAAAAGCTGATGCAACCTTGGGCAAAATTAATAGAAACAGTGTTCCGATGAAGAAAGCTGTTAGTCTGGAATATTCTCTCTGATAAGACATGATCTGAAATATTGTTTTCAGGTCACTCCTAAACTCACTAAGTACACGGTAGCTGTTTCCACATTCTGTGAGGAAAATCAGTAACGTTACTTATGAATTTTGGTCATAACATTAAAAGAAATAAAAGATTGGGTGTTGAAATGGGTAACCATGGTAAAGGGGCTAAACAATTTGTTACACAAGGAAAAGTTTAATTAGGTGAAATGTTTAACTGGAGCAGAAGTGTCATATGGGAAGAACCATTCACAAATATTTGAAGGACTGTCGTGTGAGAAGATAAAATGTATTCCCATGTGCCTCCAAGGAACAGAATTTGGACCGATGTGTAGAAATTATAGTAAAGCAAACTTTGACAGAGTAAACTTTCCAGCACTTTTAACTTCCTAAAATTGGAATCAGCTGCTATAGAAAGATGATCTCAAAAATTAATCAAGCAGAAATTGAATACTCTAGAAAAAATCCTGCTTTGGATATGGGTGATTAGACTTGAAAATTTTAATGTAATTTGGAAATTTAAATTCTATAAATCATGAAACTCTTTTTCATGTATCACTTTGAAAATAAAATTGGATATTGATTTTTCCATGCTATATTTTCAAACACGAAACATATTCCCTATTATCAAAAGTTGCTTTAAAATTGTATACATAGATTATTATGTAAACTTATATAAACACAGTATTGTTAAATACATTTATTATGAATTCAATTTATTTCCTTACAGAATGAAGAGTATATTAATAACTTAAGAATTTTAAAATTTAAAATGCTTAAATATATTTTAGCATACAAAACACTTATATTCTTATACATAAACTTTTTTTTTTTTTTGAGACAGAGTCTGGCTCTGTTGCCCTGACTAGAGTGTCATGGCATCAGCCTAGCTCACAGCAACCTCAAACTCCTGGGCTCAAGCGATCCTCCTGCCTCAGCCTCCCGAGTAGCTGGGACTACAGGCATGCGCCACCATGCCCAGCTAATTTTTTCTCTCTATATATTTTTAGTTGTCCAGATAGTTTCTTTCTATTTTCAGTAGAAACAGGGTCTCGCTCTTGCTCAGGCTGGTCTCGAACTCCTGACCTTGAGCGCTCCATCCGCCTTCGCCTCCCAGAGTGCTAGGATTACAGGCGTGAGTCCCCGCACCCGGCCATAAACCTCAACATTAAGGTATGTTTTACAGCTCTTATGGGGAGAGAATGGGATGTGTTTAGGGTACATATAGTGGGAAAGTTAGCTTTTTTATTGTTTTATTGTTTTATTTCTTTAAGTAGTGGTTTATGGATTTTCATCATTATACTTTATTGTATGTTTATATCATTTTCTATATCTGAAATAATGCATAATAAAATTTTAATCATTGGGGAGTACAAGAAATGGGTAAGCTTATAAGTTTGGTCCCTACTGCTTAAAAAAATATTTCATCATTTGCTCCTTTTTAAAATCAAGGCTTTCTTGATTTTTCTTTTTTAATTCACATACAAATATGTCAGATCTAAAGCTACAATTCTAATGAAATATTAAAACAAAATTAAGAGAAAAAACTAGAGGGCCCAACTCTTTTTAACTTGAAAGAACAAAAATAGAAAGCAGCAGCGGCTGTAACCTTTTTCATTTATGGAAGATTTTTGCTATTGGTTTTTGTTTGCTTTACTTGTAAGAGTAGCTCTTTTATGATCCTCTATGGCAAGTTCATATTTGCATGAACATTTTTGCTCATTTTCTTCTATTTTGACTTTAACTCGGCCCTTAGAGTTTTGAAGTTGAACCATGAGCATTTATGAGCCTTCCTTCATCTCACTGCTCCCCAAATCCTAGAACTACAGAAACTCAGAAAAGGAATGAAATAAAGAAAAATTGTCCATCCACATTCAGTCTGAACACTCTGTACATCAGCTGCACATCATCATCTGAGAATTTGTTGGAAATACAGAATCCTGGGCCCTACCCCACATCTACTGCATCAGAATCTACATCTGAATGAGATGCCCGAGTGTTTAATGTGCACAGTCAGGCTTGCGAAGAACTGATCTATACCATCCCCAACAAGCAACCACGGACTGCCCGTGGTAGACACAAGCAGAAATGAACTCCCTCCTCTTAATTTAGCCTATTTCATATTTAACAACTCTGATTAGAAAGCTCTTTTTTCCTTCTTTCCTTCTTTTTCTTCCTTCCCTCTTTCCTTTCTTCCTCTCACTGTCCTTCTTAGTCAGTTAGTGAAAAACAATTATCCAGTGCCCACAAATAACACAATTTTCTAGGTTCTGAGGTTGTGGTAAAATGTCCCTGCCCTCAGGGAGCTCAAGTTTTTGCAGAAATTTTTTTTTTCTAGTTGCCTAGCTTCTGCCCCCAACCTCACCAACACCCCCAGGCTCTCGCCACACCTTTCATATAACTGCATAGCAAAAAGAAATAGGATTCAGGACCAAGTGCTCATGGGTTTTTCAGTCGGACTCACCGCTCACCAGCTGCATGACAGTGGGCACATTACTTAACTCCCCTGAACGTAAGTTTCTAACATGTGGAATGAAGAGAGTTCCATCTTTTCCATAGGCTTGTTCTATAGATTATGTAGGGAGTGTATGCAAAGCCCTCAGATCAGTGTTTCTATGAGGAAGACATTCAACAATGATTAGACACCACTGTTACTGTGGGCGGAGGCTCCATCAAAGGCTGCAAACCCATCTGTCCTGTTTGCTTTCCTTTCAGTCCATTCCCCATCAAGCACATGTTGGTTGTATTTCATCTCATTGATGAAATATCATCTCCTCTTACATGGAACAGACTGTGACTTCCACATGTGGCTTGTCTGCCTTGGTATCTGCCCTGAGAAGCCAGTGAAAGTGGGATGAGAGATATATCGGCCTTGACCTTTAAAGAATAAATCTGACAGTAAATCACAAGTGGGCAGGTTTAAGTTTTAAGCTGCAAATGGTTTACCAGTTACTAAGTGAGTAAATGTTTGCAGTGAGAAAACTCTAAACTCAAATAAGGAACGATGCAGTTAATTTCAAACTCTTTTGAATGGAAGACTCTCATGACAAAAGGAGCTTGTGTGTTTGTTACCTAAGAAATGCATTTTGTATAGGGGGAAGAAAAACAGCATTTTAGCTCAGGAGTCAAAATGTTTATGGCCTGACTAAGCATGTCTGATGGCTTTATTCGAAAATTGTGTTTTTTGTCTTTAGCTGATGAATAATCAAGGTACAGTGGCTATATGGAAAATTGTAAAGATAAATAAAATATAGAGAAGCACTTCTTGCCTTTTTAATAGCTGGAAAGATTTAAAAGACCATGAAGTGTGTGGGAAAATACTTAGGTGTCTAAGATCTAAAAGCTATCATCCTAATGTTTTGACTACAGAACCAAAATGGAAAAGATCGTTCCATTATGCATAAATACTTTCTCACTGCCTTTAGCTAGGTCTTCATCATATAGACACAATCCTTAGATTATTTCACTATGTGAAAAGCCAAAAACTATTCTCTTTTAAATATGTTTCTGTTATGCCAAAAAGCATTAGTGCATTTGTTTTAGCAAACTCTTCAGAACTAAGACATACTTGAGATAACTTAAAGAATGATAATTTTCGTTTAACAAAACAATATAATTATTTTTCTCCTTCCTAACACTATTCATCACTGAATGGAACTCATCCCCAGGAGATATAAAATTTCTCAAAATCTTATTAAACACTGATTGTTTTTCCTCTCGCTGAAAATATGTGAATTCAAAAAAAGCTGTCTTTGTTTAAACTCTGAAATGCATAAGTAATTTCTGGGCCTAAGCTTCCAAAGGTTATTTTATCCCGAGAAACAAAATAGTCTATCTAAGTTCCTAATGCAAAATATTCATATTTGGACCTGATTTCTAAGTATGTCTCATATTTTCATCTGCATAAGAAATATTCAGGAAAACTGACAGCATATGTAGTTCCTTCATTCACAAAGTATGTGCCCAATAAATATTCAAATTAGACTCATTTTCTCTGTGTGAAACTGTAATCCAACTGTTCAGGCTTCACAAACACAACACTTACTAGTAAGGTGTGACAGGTAAATGGCACAGTCAGGACATAAATTTGGGAAGCTTTTAAAGGTAGATACTGACTTTTTGTTTTGCATATTCATAATTTTTTATGAAAGCTACAAATTTCTTTTTTTATCAAGGAATTTTAAAGTTCACCAAGAACTCTAAGTATCAGAATGAAATCTTTTTGAAATATGGAAATTATTTAAAACTGCATAAAATATATTTGCATACCCAAATTTCATTCCAAAAGGCTTTAATGCAGTGATCTGGAGCAAAAGAAGCCAGCCCCATGGCTCTTGGGGCTACATACACCAGCATTTTAATCATATAACATTTACATTGTGCTCCAGAAGCAGACTAACCTTGTAGCTTTAGCTCCGTGGTAAATGTCACAAGATTAAGCACCTTTGCATAATCATCATGTTGTAACACTCCTGAATGATAAGGTCACTGTCAGCTTTCAGAGTTCAAATGCTCATTCTACATGAATTAGGATTTGTTTTTAGAATCACAAGTGAGAAATGGTTTATTACTCATATTTGACTAATCTACTGATTCTCAATGAGCTCTCATCCCCTTGAACTGGTTCATGTGGAGGTTCTATGGAAACTTGTGTCTGGGCCAATAACTAGAGATGAATACTTGGAGTGCTAGAATTAGAAGTCCTGAGTTACTAACCTACCCAAGGCCATGTACTTTGATCAATCCATTTTTCTCAATCTTAGTTACATCCTCTACACAACAGGGAGACTACTAGGCAGGCAGTCACTGAGACAATTGGGCCAAACCTAATATAACAGAATGGTGGCAGTCTAAGGTAGATTTCCACCTAAAAATAATCTGAATACAATTTATGTAAAACAGCTACATGCCCTTGGGCCAATAGTCTTTGAATATTTAATATAAAGCATAAAGTACATAACATAAGAGATATTTCAAAACTGGGAATTACTACTTCTAAATGACGAAAACTATAATGCTACTTTCAGAAAATAAACTAAAACATCACTGGCTAAAGGTATATGAATTACTACTTTCCAATACAAGAACTAACTATGTGTGAGAGAAAGAATGAATGTGTGTGTGTGCGCGCGCGTGCGCGTAAACACAAATTCACATAATAATGAGTTAAATCAGTATAAAAAGCCTAAATCCTCAGGGTTGAAGGTGTTTTTCAAAACATATAAACTCCACTGGATGATAACTATTTCAGTCACTGATGAATTTCCACCATGAGGCATCATACTTGGTACACGGTGGGCACTAGCAGAAGTTTCCTGAATAAAGTAGTCTAATTCTACCCTCTCCTAACCATAGTTAACCTCCATACACGGTCATCCATATTGTCAATCCACAATCTCAAAGATGGGGAATAAATTAATGCATCATTATTTTCAGTTACCTTACCAATTCTTATTTATTTACCATACTAGTTATTATGGGATATGGCAACCTCTTACAAAAATCACATTAGTATGGAATAATAATAATGAATATAAACACAGACAGACATATTTCGTTGTCGGTATAATTTAAGGCATCAAGCTCTAAATTGAGTCTTTCACTTGAACTCGGTAATAAGGTTAGAGAACAGCGCAACTTGAAATCAGAGCTAACAAACTGAAAATAAATTGAATGACTTCAGGTAGTTTCAAAAATAATCCCAAACTATAAATCACCTCACAGTGGATTATATAAAGTTATATTCCTTTGGGGTATCTACTCTATCACACAAAATCTGGTCAGGACGATGGAAATCTAAACAATATTCTGGAGAAAAAAGAAATGTCACATTTTAGAGCTCAACATAAACCAAAGCAGAAAGAACAAAATAACAATTACTAAAATCTTTTGGGGGCTGGGTTTGGGTTTGGGAAATATGCCCACACTAAACACTTGTTAAATCAACAGGCAATACTTTATTTGGGGTTTGACAGGAAAATTAGAGATTTAATCACAGAAGCAATTTATGGTTTTAGATGCAGCTTTCAAGTTAATAAGCAAATGTATTTGTGTTCAAATGCAATGTTTGTTAATATGTTTACTGAAGTGATGAGAATAATTGTAGCCTTTGAAAGAATGAATGTCTGAATTTGCATATTCAATACTTTATCCAAAAATAACCAGTTAGGCTTCAGCAATAATTGCTAAAGATCTAAATGAGTTACACTGCAATGCTTTTTTTTAACTGAATTTTTAAAATGTTGTTTATGACATAGATCCCAATTTATCACTCATTGATAAATGTTAAACATACACACACACACACACACACACACACACTGGGATTACAAACAATTGTGCAGTTTACATATTTATAGCCCATTTCAAATTAATCGGGAATTGTCTTAAAATTATTCCAGGGAGAGTTATAGAAGATGCTTGCTATTGTTGCTTTCCCTGTATCCATTTTATCTTTTCCTGGTAGCAGCTCCCTCATTCTGCTTTGAAGAGGCCACTCCTCATGTGACCCCGGCTTGGCCAATGAGAACATTTCCATGTCTCAAGCCTTATTGATTGGCTAAAGCAGTGGATATGACCCAACTAATTTAACTTGTGTTTGATCAGCATGCATGTATCCTTTCTTCTTATCCCACTGAAAAATTACAAGACAGAGGAATAAAAAAGATGTGATTTATTTTGTTATACTACCAACTGTAATATCTAAAATCTAACCTTCCTATTTCTGCTGCATACTGACCGCTGACAACATTAGCTATGTTTTTCTCTTTTTCTGACACTATTTGGGGCTTTTAATGACCAGAATAGGAAAGATGCCCTCTACTTCCAGTTGATTTTATGGGTAGGATATAATTAGCCTACAGTTCCAGGCACCCATCTTAAGTTGGCTCAAGGCCATTTGTCTTAAAATGGAGCCAAAAGAGAAGATTCAATCCAAACTTAAGAATATCCTACAGAATAAACTATTGACTACTTTTGACTCTGTGCTCCTTCATGACATTCTTGAGTCCTGAAATATGATGCAATTCCAAATTCCTTTATTTATTTTCCCCCCTTGTGAACTTCATTTCAGTTTTTTTTCATGCTACCAGGTAAGCATTTGCTCTTCTGCTGGGCATTTGGGATGGGATGAAGAACCCGCTATTTCCACCTCTGAGGGAGTTACAGTTACCAGAGCAATCCCATTTCATTGTGATAAGCTTTATCATAGAAGCAGGTTGGGATGCAATGGGTGTGCGCATTGCTAGAACATAGAATCTGGCATTGAGAAGGTTGAGAGGCATCCTGGGAGGGACAATAGTGCAGCCAAGCTTAAACTGCCCTGAAAGAGTTGTGTTTACCTCTGCTTGCCTCCGGCACTATAGATATTCTTTACTTTTTATGTTCGGCCATTGTTCCAACCATGTGAATATTTCATTGCTCCTAGTGGCTGATTGAGGGTGTGGGGACCAGAGCTCGCCAGCTGGAGAAGTCAGGATGCTGAAAGGAGTTGAACTTGAGGATGAAGACAGAAAACTGGGCTGAGAAATGTGGCAAAAAAAGGATTACATTTCTCTAAGGGCCAACAGAGTTTAGAGGAACAATAACTCTTATTTGCCTTGAGGCATAAAAGTAAAGTAACAGTGACCACAAATCTTATCGAACAGGAAGAAATATGTAAGAGACAAATCTCATACAATCAAAATTATATGTAAGAATATGTGTCATATATTGTCATTCTATATTATGATATAGAATATATAATATATAGCACATATACTGCATATGCATTATATATTCTAAAAATGGAACACATATAATACATATATAAAATTTATAGCATATACATAATGCATATATATACAGCCAAATATAGTACCATACATAGTACTCTGCTCATGTGTGTATATATATATTACCATGTGCATATATATAGACAAGAAATAAATTCAGACTTCCTTACATCTACTCCTTGAATAAATGTTAAGTAGAATTTAGTGTATTATTTTATTTTTCTCTTCTATCTTACACAGAATGCATTTAGTTGACTCTCAGTAAATTAAATATGTGCAAGATGTGACATATTTAATGTCACATTATAGGAAAGCAAGTTTAAGGGCAACTATGGCCAGGAAAGACCTCTACTTTGCAATGGTATTTAGCACTTAGGACTTGTATATCCAAGACTCCTTACACTGTACTTTATTAAAATAGCTTACTTGTTCCATAGAGCTGGAAGAGAATGATGTTCTGGTCACTTCCTTGTGAAGAGAGAACAATGAAAGTGCATTTATAGAAATGATTTGTGGATCCAGGGGTCAGTCTGGAACGTTCTGCAAGCCTAGACATGTCCATCTATGCTGTTCAATACAGTAAACTACTAATCACATGTGGATATGCAGCACTTAAAAAGATACCGTTGTGACTGAGGAACTGAATTTTTAATTTAATTTAACTGATTAACATTCCAAGAGCCACATGTACCCACTGGCTACCATACTGGACAGCACGGCTCTAAAGTCTCAGGCTAGACTAAAAGTTGAAAACACAAAGCCCACATGGGCCACATTCAGCTCTTAAGATTCATTTTCTTTGGCCTAGATTTTGTCAAAGAAGAAAAGCAGACTTAACACTAAAATTAGAGATTGCAAAATGAAAATATCTGAATTTTAAACCTCTTCGAAAGCCTTTGTAGCACTGAACCAGGATTCCTGGACAGCAACAATCAGCCAGTGCTGAGAAGCAGTTGTGACCACTTAATAATAGGCTTAGAGCTGAATGATTGACAGTTTCCAGTCATTGTCCATGTGTCTGTTTTATATGCTCTTCAGGCAGGCTGACCTCATGCAGTCTTGTCACTTGCCTGGTCCCTATTGGCATATACATATTTTAACCCCGTCTCCCCCAAATATGAGGTCCCTTGAAATGCTATCATCAGCAGTGACCTGAGATCCTCCTCTTTGGGGTCTTTCATCTTAGCATTAGTTCACTGGGCATTTCTAACCCCATGAAAAATAGACGAAAATCTTTCCCATTTAGAAAAGCATTAACACTTCCACAGGGTAACCTCTTTCAGCACCATCAGCAATTACAATGATGAATACTAATTAACCTTTAAATGTAGGCTTTGGGGCTCAGGCAGGGAAATGCAGAAGAAAGAATAAAATTCTCAATTAAACCCTAACACAAGGAATTTCTCTTGAGAATTTTTGAACTTTAGGATTTCTAATATGACCAATTAAGAGTTCTTTTTATCCAATAGGATTAAAACAAAGACAAGCTCTCTCATCAGACAAGTTTTCCACAGTCTACAAAGGCAGGCTCTGGGCTTTCAAAGACACTCTTTTATAAGACTCTTTAACTCTATTCTGAATCTTTAGAAACAGGTTTGGAATTCCTTTAACAATTCACGTGACCCCCTAAGATTCCTCCGTGGCTGCCTCTCTTTCCACCTTTCTCTCTCTCTCTCTCTCTCTATATATATATATGCACATATATATATAAATATATATCTGTTTATATTTATTAATACATATTAAAACACTCCTTCTCTGACTTCATGTAAAAAAATAAATCCCCAACATTTTTTTTATGTCCTCAATATCATTACGTATTTATGCTATTTATCTGCAATTGTTGAAGGATAGTAAAAAAAAAAAAAAAAAAGCCAGCATAATTTATTCTGGACCATTTAAAGAGTCATATGGAATATTACCTACTGGACTATTAAAGTCAAAAGCTAGAAAAAAGTCAGGCCATAAATGAAGGTGTCATCTAAATAGACAAATTTGTAATTACAACCCACATTATTCCATACTCCGTTTACCCCACTGGCACCATCTACTTCCTTTACAGATAACATGAAAAACAAAGGGTTGTTTCTTGTTCCAGGGAAGTCCAATATTTTCCAGAACTAAAAGCAGCTCCCTTATGCTTTTCCAGGTCTCAGTTTCTATTGGTTATAAACCTTTAAAGTGAAATTTTATATAGGTTAGAAATCTTAAGAAAATCTTTAAAGCTGTAAATGAAAGTGTCTGCGCTATTTGGCGACAAACCAAAAATTTTCAAACAATGCCCAGCATGTTAAATTTCTTCATTTATCAAACTTAAAAGTAATAAATCAATCAAAGTCACACATCTCCTAGTTTCAGTTACAGATTTTGCTTAAATTGCAACATATAAATACCAGGATGATATCCCAGGACATATAATAAAACAGAAAAATCACTGTGTAAAAAGAAAAACCTCTTCATCAACATCTTATATATGTTATTAACCCATTTAAACAGATTCCACAGCAGGTATACAAAGTCATAATTACAACAAAAGGCTATTTCTGGATTTCCAAGCTTGAGACATGTGGTTATTGGATAAAACTCTACAAACATAATTAATCCAGTCATTTAAAAATACATTCCTCTATCACTAAATCTTATATCTTGACAATTTTTCAGCTGTAAAATTTATCGCCAAATTATTCATAAAATAAATGCCAGGAAATACAACTTCACTGACAACAGAAAAACAGCCCACACGAGCCATTCATACGGATTCTCTATCATATTTATAGCCATGTCTATAAGAATAATCTTCTGTTTCAAGAAGAAACAAACAGATGCATTTAGAAAGTGTTGGATTTACAAAATGCTAAAAAAAATATTTCCTTACAAAATGCTAGAAAAAATATTTCCAGGATAATGTCTTGTTAAGCTGATCGGTTCAATTTTCCCCTAAAGAAGAAAATATTTCCAGATGTTGAATCAGCTTATGTTTGGTTAATTGAACTAGCTCATAACATACAATTTCTTGTTTTTGTTTTTTTTTTAATGCTTTGTTGCCATTTTCTTATATAGGGAAAAATGGGGGCAGACGAAAACTTTTTCTCACCTTTATCAATTCTGACCAGTAACCTGGAATTGTGATGTTTATTCTGTTGAAGTACACAGCAGGGGCTCAATAAATACGTTGTTGGACATTGTTGAAGGAGACTGACCTTGTTGACTTCCATATACAAAAATACACAGGTCTATCTTCTAAGCCAATCCAGACCCAATTTAACTACAACTCTTGGCTTCAATTATTTATATGATTTAACAGAACAATGCAAGTTCAATAAGAGCTACATTACCACTCTACAAACATTTAGAATTTTATTACATATACACTGAAGTTTGCTTATTCTGCAGACCGTAGAAAAGGTTTTGCCAAGCAAACTCATACTGTAAATAGAGTTTTTGAAGCAGATGCTCACGGTACTTAAAGAGCATGTTGTTTTGAAGGTGCCTTGAGAACTCTCCTGCAATCACTTATATGAAAGCAGCATATGTTATTTATAAATAATTCATCTCTTCATTACAGTGGGTCCCCCAAGCACCCCTAAGAGTAAAAACTGTTAATCTTGAGTTATTTAATAAAATAAATACTCATTCCATCCAAATAATCCATCATCATCCTCAAAATGGTAATATTTTTATCGTAAGGTGGTGGTTCAGTTTTTTTTCTTTCTTCTTTATACCTTTCTGTGATGTTTGAAAGTTTTCAGCAAACAGATATTGTTTACATAATCTTAAAAATATACTTTAACATGATAAAAATTTAATAAATAAGATCTATTTCCTCTTCAAAAATACTTAAAATGACTTTAGTAAGAATATATTTTCTTCTTCAATACTTAATGAACATCCAAACACATACCCAGAGGAAGAAAAGAGGGATGTGGCATTATTTCTTTTAACTATGGTTTCAAATTACCTTTAAAACACACCTAAGTTTATCCCCACAATGGATGTGTTCTTGACAACCACATGTAAATCCAAGTCCATAAATTAAATTGCACTATAAATCCATGAAAAGACATTATTTAAGGGATGCTACAGTGTTTTTTCCTTTAATCAAGAAATATTACTATGAAGTCAATAATCAATCAAATATATGCTGTAAGGATTCAAATGTTCATGTAACACAGCTGTTGAATATATCATACAACTATCTCTTCACATATTATTTCTTACTGATGACATAAATTTACTGAAGCAAAAAAATTCACAATTGCCACATAGGTTTCTTTTTTTCACATTTGAATTTTCAAATTTTCCACTGTACCTGTAATGAGGTGAAGGGTTGCCTCTTGCTTCACAATTTAAAGTTATTTTTTTATCCTCTGAACCAACAGAGAAAATGCTGTTGCTGGGCTCTTTGACAAACACAGGGCCTTGTAAGAGAAGCTCACCTATATGGGTAGGAGACATCCAAAAATAATAAGTAAAAGGTATTGAAAAGCTGTATTCTAGAATTGAAGAAGAAAACAAGCAACTAGTGTGTGCTCTTAAAAAGAAAATCCAGTATTGCTCTATTTGTCCACAAAGCAATGCACTCTGTAGGCAATGTTTTGTTGAGGAGAATCAGTTAAACATTCTTAGCAGCACCTCTAAGAGAATGATAGTATAAAAAATATTGCCATATAATAAGATCAGTTCAAACTATAAATAAGGCTGCAGTAATTACTTTTTATAAAAAATAAACTATACCTACATGTTCAGTGGTTAATAAACTATTACGCTAAGCTTTTCTGTCATAAGCCTCTTTGCAAAACTAAAGCTCAATTCAAAACCAGTCGAACGCTTGACTATTATCTTTCTCATAAAATCTGTCTGGCATGTAAATCTTAAGGTTGACAATACTATTTTGCCATTTGGAACTAAGAACACTTAATATTTGTTGGGATTTCCATTTTATTACTAACAAATTGAAGAGAAGGTTACAGCACTGAACGAGTGTCTTTTTAAAGTATTTCTACTTTTGGTTAAGAGAACTCGAACATCCTCTGAGGAGAATTTCCACATGCACACAAAAAACAAAAATCTCTCTTATACGATGAGTTTAAAAAAGAACAAGATAATGCCACCACCAAATGCTTACATGAATGCAGTTGTATAATCTTTGCCAGAGCATTTCGGAAAACAAACAAATTCACAGAAGGAAAAAAAGGTCTTTACTCTCCTATCTTGGAATGCTCAGCAAAATTGCAGAGGAGTGTCTATTGAACGAGAGAATGAATAAACAGACCAAGAGATGAAGGGAGTCCATGTATAGCTAGACAAAACGAGATCAAAAAGCAGCAAAAAAAGGTCCTAAAACTATGCGCTTTCATTTCAGCTACTTCAAAGAACACAAACATTAATAAAAATATTTACTATAACAATAATAATAAAATGATAACACTATAATTAAAATAATCATTGGAATGATAAAATAGCAGCAGCTGCAACTACTGAGTAAATCCTATGACCCCAGATCTGTTCATTAATCCCCATAAAACACTGCGAGGTAAATACCATTAATTATTCCCCACGTACAAAAGGGGAAGGCTGTGGCAAAGCGCAGTAGTTAGGTGACATGAGCAAGTTCATGCAGCATTTTCTAGAGTCCATGAAGGGACACCCTCTTGCCTTTTGCACAAAGAATTTGGCCTTGCCCTAGGTCTGGCCTGTGCCCCTGGCTTCTAGGAGGTAATTTATGTCATAGCTGATGAGAAAATCTTTGTTTATACTGGCCACACTGGATCTTAGGATGGGGCCGGCCACACCCAACAGTCTTGGGTAGGGGACTGGCCACATCAGAAAGACTAGCCATGTGACTATGGGTAGGGGATTTGGGTCACATGGTATTAGCTGACCTGGAGACTGAGCTCAACCACGTGTGCAATCAATAAGTCATAGCGACATAATGAAGCTCCAAATAAAAACTTTGGACACCAAGGCTCAGCGAGCTTGCCTGGCTGGTAATATTCATTGTGTATTGTCATACCTCAACGCTGGGAGGGTAACACATCCTGAGGACAATAAAACCTTAGCATTTGGAACCTTCCAGACTATGCCCTATGTGTCTCTTCCTTTGGCTGATTTTAGTATGGATTCTTTCTCTATGATAAACCATGTTTGTGAGTACAACAGCTTTCAGTGATTTCTGTCAGTCCTTCCAGCGAATTATCAAAATTGAGAAGGGCTGGGAGCCTCCCGAACTTGCGGTTTGTATGAGAAGCGGGAGCAATTGTGGAGACGGTGCCCTCACACCTCACAGTTTTGCTAACTCATGGCAACTTGCCACTGCAACATCACCATGCAATTCACCCTTTCTAATTCCCACCGCTCTTTAGGAAAAGTGCTTCCTATCCCTCTTAGGCTCCTGTTCTGTACCTGGTCATTACTTTTACCTATAAGGGGAAAATGCCACAAGGAAAAAGGCTTCTGCTTTCCTCTGTGAGAAAGGACAACCTCCAAAAGAAATGAATTTTAAAATAGCTACTCACATCCCTAATTGAAAAGAACCAACATTGTCATTTTCTTGATGTTTGCTCCTCGACCACTTTGCTGCACAGAAATAATAAACACAAACAAAAGCAACAGTCTGTTCTATTAATTAAACTTATTGCCCTAGAAAGTTGAAAATACTACTGATTTCTCTTTGTAGGTATTTGTAAATATGGTAGATTTTTTCACAGCATTTTTCTAGTGTAATATCTTTTGATTTACTTCTGATGATATACATTTTATTCATTTATGAGACGGCATAGCAACATCTTTCTGACAAACTATTATGTATATAGAGCTTGAAAGCAATAATATCTTAACATAAGGGCATAAATTTAGAAATAACAGGTAAGTTGGGGAGAAAAACCAAAAGAAAAAAGACTAGGTAGAGATAACAAGGCAGTGATTTAAATGAAAAAGGCAAAGAGAGGTGTTTTTTAAAGTTTCCTAATAAAAATTTCCTGATCCCAATAAAAACTCAAATGTCCATCCCATCATCGTCTAATAAAATTCAAGTCCCAACAATGATGCTATTATTTCTTCTCCAGAGATTACTATTAATTTTAGATAAAAGTGTTAAATAACTAGAAGCATTTTCTTCCGAGACCCTTTTGAGAGAGGAACAACAACAGTTAACATGCTAACATTATTGAATGTTTACCACGAGCCAGGCAAACGAAGTTATTTAGAGCCCCTTCTTCCTGTATCCCAGGCTACCTCTGATCCCATCTTCTACGCTCTGAGGTCCAGCCACATTGTCCCTGTTTCTGCTTCCCCGGTATGCTGAGCTCGTTGTCACCTTTGGGCTCACCCACTTGTTATTCTTGTGCTCTAGCTTCTTCTTCACTCAGAACTCAGCAGAAATGTCATTTGCTCAGCTTAAAGGTGACACCCCCCATCTAAAGTCATTTCACATCTCTCATTTCCACCAGTCACAGACACACCAAAGCACATCTCACCATCTCACTGGATGTCTCTATATTAACACCACACATATTTATTTACATGTCCATTATTTATTTGTATCTAATTCATTGCTGAATCCCCAGTTCCCAGACCATGGTGGAGATTCAATATTTTTCCATTCAATGAATGATTAAGAGGAACGAAACAATTCTCACAATGACTTCATTTAAGGCAGATACTATTTTAAAGCTGGTGATTGATAAAGCTCAGATTTTAATTCCAGAATTTGTGTTCCCATCTCGTGTGTTGTTTGGCCTCCCCAGGAGAAGTGAGGCACAGAGAGATTAAATAACCTGACCATGGTAACACGGTCTCTTGGGGGAAGACCTGGCCTCACGTTCTTGGTTTATTTCCCTTTCCATGAAACCACACTGTTCTTAATACGATCAGAAGAGAAAATTAACCACCAGCCTGCTTTTTTTCAACTTGAGTATTTCCTGATGACTCTGGAGTTAACAGCCTGTGAGGCACATTTCCACCATTTCTGAAATTTAAGGCTCCTGAAGGCTTTCAGACCGTCAGCAGCCATCGGGACTCTCCGACTACTCATAGAAAATAAGTACAAAATAAAAATCAAACGCGACAGGTTGGTGCGTGCTTCATACTCAGAAAAGAGACAAAGGCCACTCAATCTTGCTTCACTGGAATAAAACAGGTGACAAAAGCCTCCGGGGTTTAATGTTCTAGTCTCTTGCCAGCAATATAAACTTAAAAGGAACAGATTCTGAAATCTTTGCTAATCTAAAAGAAATTATCCAACATTTTCTTCAAAACGAATTTTGATCCTCAAAAGGACAGAACCTTGACTATTTCACAGAGGTATTCATAACCAGCAAAAAGCAGTCTGGCTGAAAACAGAAGGGGGCCTCTTGCCTAACGAAATGGATTCAATGTAACATTCAGATTGATGCTAAACTTTACTTTTTGTGACAGAGGCATTTTTTTGATATGCTACCCTGGCTCCAGAGCTCCATTTTAAGTTTACAGCCTAAAATAAAGGGTATATAACATTTCTGAACAGGACTAGTAAGTCCAAAAATCCAATCCTAAGGTGTTATTTTTCCCCCCAAACACCCACAGGCAATGAGGAGTAACTGCCTTTGAATGTAAGTACAAGCTTTATGAGCTCCTAAGGCAATGTCACGTAAAAGATCAAATGTGGCCGATCAATTCTAATGGTCATACTGTATACAATTTTTAAGAATACTGATAAAGAGACATGAACAAGAGGTCCATGCAGTCTCATGACTTTTACTAAAACAAATGAAATTCCTAAAAGGCAATGATATTATCTCTGAACTTCCTAGAGAGAAAGCGTGTCCTGTTTTTCCTTGCTGATTTATGTTGCATCTATAATTAAAAAAAAAATGCAGTGCATTTTGAAATGAAGAGGGTAAATCTTAATAGGGAACAAGCTTAGGCAATGCTATTAAAGACAAAATTTAAGAGGACATGGATCTAAAAAGGAAAATTCCACCTACTTACAAAGCATCAGACTCAAACAGAATGAGCTCAAGCCTAGGTCAAAGAATGTACAATAATATGCTGCCAGTGAGATAAGATCTGTATTCTAAGCCCCTTCTATTCTACAGGGAAAAAAATTTTAAAGATGGAACTTTTTTTAGCAGTAGGACATCATCTTTTTTGGCATTGGTGGCTTAAAGCTAGAAAATGCCAAAGAAACAAGGAAAGACCAAAATAAAATTCCATTTATATTCTTCCAATGTCAGGAGAAGATAAAGCATTCAATCTCAGACTATTTCATTTCTTTAACAAATATTTGAATGCCAGATATGTACCACATGTAAAAAAAACTGTCTGTGGCAGATAGCCATGGGTCCACTCGATAGCTATTGCCTACTCTTGCCCTAGCCTTCAGCCACGGAGACTGAAACTCCAGGTGTATCAGCTTCCCTGAACTCATTGCAGTTCTCAGCTGGGAAGCAGAGTAGCCAGGGGAGATTGGTTATGAAACCAGTTAACAGCCAAAGAGGCTATAGTTGTCTGCTAGTGCTGTGATAACAAGTACCATAAACTGGGTGGCTTCAACAGAAATTTATTGCCTCACAATTCTAGAGGCTGGAAGTCCAAGATCAATGTGTCAGCAAGGCTGGTTTCATCTGAGCTAGGGGGAAGGATCTGCTCCAGGGCTCTCTCCTTGGTTTGAAGATGGCTGTCTTCTCCCTGTGTCCCTTTGGTTCATCTTCCCTCTGTATGTGTCTCTGTGTCCAAATTTCCCCCATTCATAAGAACACCAGTCATAATGGATTAGGGCCCACCTTAATGACCTCATGTTAACTAATCACATCTACAATGACCCTATTTGCAAATAAACTTACATTCTGATGTGGGGGTTATATGAAGGGAGTGGGGGCATGACACAATTCAACCCCTAATAAGGGAAAAGGGAAAACCTGCTAGAAGCTTCTAGGAAAGAGCCTCTATCATGATTTTTTTTTTTTTTTAAGCAAGGGAAATGCTGACTTTGCTTCCCTTTCTTTTTGATATGAAAACGGTCAAATGAGGAAGGAATGCTGGGAACTACTGTGATCACCTGGACACCATAAGAGGAACACACATATCACATAAAAGCCAACCCAGAGCCCTCACACATCTTTAAGTTCCAGAACCAACTTGAACTATGTAACTCCAAACATCATGTGTTAGAAAAATAAACCTTAAATGCATTTTTGTCACTGGCAGATAAAAGCTGTACTGTAACCAATGCACTAGAGAAAAGGGAAAAGGCAACATAGCACACTTAAGATGAGAAGGGAAAATAAAATGTTTACCAGGAATAACTAATGTGTCTGTTCTCCACATTTGGAAATGTTACTGAGCAATTATAATAAAAGAAAAAGTGCTGAAGTATGGCATGCACCTGGAGTATGATAGTTAGCAAAATAGACACCAATATCAAGCGAAGAAAACTCTTTAAATTGCTAAATTAATAGTTCACTACATGGTTTGTTTTCCAATCTTTATTTCCTGTTTTGTTCATAAACAGAAATAGAGAAATTGCATGGGAGGCAGCGTTTAGTATGAGGAAATTAGAACTGAAAGGGACTAGCTAAGCTTCACAGGTGCTAGAAATAAATGTTCAAGTAAAAAAAAAATGCTCCCCTCTGGAATGGCATAGATCTTTAAAGCACGCAAATTTTTACGAAGAATTGCATTAATCCTTTAATTGCAACCTACCTAAGAAAACACAAAAATGCCCACATCCACATATGTATATGTACATACTGGTTTGTGTTTAATGTTATATATCTGTATTTTGACACCTTACTTTAATAAACTAATCAAGTATTTTGATGAAAGTTTAATCAATTTTATGGACAATCTGTATATTCAATAAAAAAGAAATAGGGAGTATTTCTCAAAGTGCCCAATATTTTATCTTGGTGCTTTTTTAATCCAATGGTTGTATTTCTGATTGTTGCAATGTTCTTTGCAATTGAATGAAATGGTTAACCAATTTATACTTATATTGCAGGAAATAATGACTGAGGGAGAAAAACAGACTGAGAGGAGATGTGTTGAAGTCTTTGTAGGTTAAAATGTTTTCAGAGTACTTCATAGTTTTCTTTATTTAAATTCTTGCTATTGTCTTTATATGAATGTGAGCTCTAGTGTTTTTGAACCTCCATGACATTCTTCTATAATTCACAGACCATAATTATACCTGTCTTGCTAGATGGTTTAACAGCAACTCTACATGATTAAAAAAATATCAGAAAGCTATTGTTAGATGCAGTGTACAATGTGTACAATACACCAAGAGATCACAATCCATGGCCATTTATTTGAAAAGGAAAAACACATTTCCAATTTCCATTATCCCAACTTTCATCGAACATCTTTGAAATATGCAAATTCACAAGGTTCTCACTAATCATATTGAAAAAACTCCATTAAGAACTCCTTTTAATACATGTCTTTAGCTTATTGCTCTCAAAGGTTTTAATAGACATGATTACATTTCTATGATGGAAATCGTTATTTCTAATGGTTTCTATTCTTTACTAAAGAATTTGGGTCAAGCTTTTTGGGCCCAGACATGATTCCCTTCATGTATTTTAGAAAGAATGTTTCCTATCAAACTCTAGTTCAAGGCTACCATTTCAATGAAAAAAAAATAATTATACAATAAACAATTCCTATTGTAAATTGGTTGTAATGGAGAGGCTAGTAATACTACCTGGTGACTGCATTTTCTAGTATTTTGCAGTGATAATCTCATAAAGTAGAAGAGAGCACAATCTTTTCCTGCCTCACCTTAGTAAGCAGAAGCCAGAATTGTGTTTGCAAATATCTTAGTATATATTACTAAGTATATATTACTAATATATTACTATATATTAATAAAACACTATCTACACCCCTCTTCCCATTTCCTTTCCCAAGCAAGAATCTCGATTTTATATTTCCTGATCACAAGGGATGGGGATGAAGCTGGGTTTGGAGGTCTACGAAAGCAGAATGGGGGGACAACCTTTCCCAAAACTGTGTCGGGGATTATGGAGTGGAAGAAGATGTATGTCTCAAAGTTGCCTAGACCTACATTTTTCAAATTATTTTTTAACTGACTCACAATTAAACATTTAATTGTCATTATGATTTATTCCTGAAACAATATGCATGTGTATATACTAACACGTACAACTGCTAAAAATGTTTCTTTAAATAGTACTAATCCTTACTGCATGCTGGACTGTGCCTTTTTTTCCCTTACAGTTTATTCTACTCTATTCTAGTCACTCTTATTCTATTTTTTAAAATGCTAGACATAAACTATATTAATACCATCACCCATCAGTGGGTTTTTATCCCCAATTAGATAATCTGGCCTAGAAACATGTCTCTTGCTGCCAGTGTCCCAGAATATTTTAAGGGAGAATGGGTGATAACTGCAAGATATTTCTTTTCTTTCCTTATCTTAGGAATAAAATCAACCGTGGCAATGAAGGAAAAAATACAATCACCTTCAAAATAGAGAATATCATTGGTCCCAAAATGTAGAAAAGACAAGAGAGCCTTCCCCTAAATCCACTGACCTGCTACCTTCTCTGCAGTCTTAGGAAAGAGAAGAAATTCTGTGCATTGATTATAATATTGGAAAATAAGGACATATTTAATTGTATTTGGAAAAAATAAAATTTATATATATATAATAAAGAGGGATTTATATATACACATAGTTAACAAATACATGCACATTCTCAAATGTCAGCCTATAAAGGAAAATAGATATTGACTACCAGGCCATGTACTAGACACTTCACATTTACTAAATCACCTAATTCTAAATGAATATTAAATGCTGAATAAAAAATGGTGCTCATTTTAATATTTATTGTTTTCCTTAATACTGGCACAGATTATAAATAAGTGATCCTCAGGGCTGGAGAGGATGAGTTAAATTAGAAACTTCCTACACTTTTTGGGTACCATCATTCTGGAGAACCATTTGACAGTATAAGAAGCCACCAAATTGCATAAGAAGTTTAAGGAAATTGCTCTCAATTCTTTCATTCATCCTTCCTCAGTGTGACCATTTAGTAGGAATCTTTCCTATTTCTGAATTCATAGAACAAAGTTTGTGTATTTTACTCATCATAGTATCTTTATCCTATTCTACATTACCTTTATTTCTTTTCCACTCTTATCTCCCTCATCCCCAGACTTTAAATTTTCAGAATCTATTGACCATACTTAACATACATTTTTGCCCCCTAAGCACACCTAATATATTGTATATATTAGAAAACTTGGTAAATTTGCATTAGACTGGAAATCTGTGTATACTTCTGTGTATGTGTGTGTGTATTTATACTTCATTGCAAATGGTTTTATATTACAAAATGTTATAGCTGATTGAAGAAAGTCTTCAGCAATTCCCAAAACAACTCTAAGTAGATATTCTATCTCCAACTGTAATGTGTGCATTCAACTATAAAATAACTCATGATATAAAAATACATTCTTATAATATACACTAATTCAATGACTACATCTATGACTCTTAAAAAACATTCCCACTTCATTGGAAGAACATGTAGCAACAACAACAACAAAACATCTCCACTATGTCCTTACAGAGGTGTCTACTATTATTAGGCAGTTATTTCTGTTGGGGACAATTTGCAGGCTCTTGGTCACCTACACCACATCCACTCCTTTCTGAGTACTACAAATGCAGGTACTACACAGGAGTAGCTTCACTGGAGCACACACGTAAATAGCACTTTTAACAGCAACAGCACTCTACTAGTAATCTCTTGCAGAAATTCTGAATGCTGCAGTAAAGCCCCATTTCTGGATTTTAATGACTTGTATGAAAGTAACAGCTGCCTTAGACATTAAAACAGAAAAAAAACAAAAGTTGAGCTTCTGCTGGGCTATTTCATTACTTAGATCTCTAAGAAAGTTTACTGTGGTTAAAGTTACTTTCAAGAGGGGTCAGCCTTTGCACAGGTATTACCAATCTCATGGAATGCATCTTTTTGCAAAGTATCCCAAAATCCATGAGAAATCATTTATCTGAACCATTAATTTAGTTAAGAAATACCCAACACATAATTCTTACTTTAGGCTAAATCTTCTAAAGTCAGGATAAAACGTTAGGATTCGAATCAGTCACCTGCTGGCTGTCTAAACATGCTCCACATCTCCGTCCCTTCATCTCATAGTTTGAGCTTTGGGTTCACTTCTCAGGTAGGACCTGAGCTAGACTGTCTAATTTTTAGGGTTTTAGAAATTGGACATTCTATAATTATATGAAATGTTTGTGACTTATCATAGACGCTTGGAAATTTTGGTTTCCAGAGCAGCAAACTGGTAGTTATTGGGCCAAATCTATCTTGAAGACTTCTTAGATTTGGATTACAGCACTTCAGAGGGGCGGGGGGAAACCCCACATCCTGTAAATTAAATGGCTCCATTTAAAAATCCAAAGATTTACTCAGGAAGTCAAATTTCACCTTCTCAAGAAAAAAAAAAAATTCTAAGTTCTAGCAATTCTTCACAGAGATAGAGGACAAGCTCTGCTGTCATACTGCAGCCCTACAGGGAATAAGTCACCTATAATTACTTGCAAAATAACTTCGTTTATCCAATAGGTTATCTTGGATTGATTCATGACATTCTTCTTCCTGGAAGGCACAAAGTCTCTTTTGATAGTCAAGCTAAAAATAATCTTACTTCATCAGAAATTCAATTCAGTGCATTGAATTATACCTCTCAAAAGGTATATCTGTATTTTATTAATAGTAATTTGGGCACAGGTTGCCACCCTGCTGCTCAATCCATGTCCTTTATGTTCCTTCACAGAACACTGCAAAATACCATGTAATTGGTATCCTGTTAAGCGCTCAATAAAAAAATAGTCTTACGAAACACATATTCATGCTTTAGAACAGGGGCTAGAAAACTATGGCCCATGGGGCAAATATAACTACCATCTATTTTGGGACAATCATAAATCAAAAGAATAATATTTCATGACACATGAAAATAATATGAAATTTGAATTTTAATATCCATAAATAAAGTTTTATTGGAAGCTGGCTACACTTACTTGTTTACATACTGTCTGCGACTGTTTTTATACTATATGGGCAAAGTTGAGTAGTTATGACAGAGACTAAATGGCCCACAAAGCTGAAAATATTTACTAACTCTTTATGAAAAATTTTGCTGACCCCAGGTTTAGAAAAGAGCATGTCTACTGGAAGGAACAGTGAGTTTGGGTCAACATAGACATGATTTTTTTCTCTTAATATTCCATTTCGTTTTAGGCAAGCCACTTAAGCTTTTTGAGCCACTGAATTCTTTACTGTTACATAGGAATGATATCTATAACATAGGGTTTTTGATGCAAGGAGAAGCAGTATTTTTTTTTCAGTGCAGCAGCAATGCAATAGATGATATTTGATATTAGTGTTACATATTTTTTGCTTAGTCTTCCATTAAACTTTTAATTACCTCTGACTGAGGAACAGTAATTTATGAGAAGGTACTCTGATGAATGACTTTATTCATTATAGCTCTATATCCACCTGGCATGAAAAATATGATGGAATTGTCCTTATCTTCATGGTGGTTGTGAATACTGGTACTTTTGTTCAGTTATCTGGTTTGAGCAAATAATTGCAAGTATTATGTCTGAGACAAAAGATCCCCATTAATCTATGGAAGATAGTAACATCAAAAAATTTTTTAGGGCCGGGCGTGGTGGCTCACGCCTGTAATCCTAGCACTCTGGGAGGCCGAGGCAGGAGGATTGTTTGAGCTCAGGAGTTTGAGACCAGCCTGAGCAAGAGCAAGACCCCGTCTCTACCAAAAATAGAAAGAAATTAATTGGACAGCTAAAAATATATAGAAAAAATTGACCGGGCATGGTGGCGCATGCCTGTAGTCCCAGCTATTCAGGAGGCTGAGGCAAAAGGATCACTGGAGCCCAGGAGTTTGAGGTTGCTGTGAGCTAGGCTGATGCCACGGCACTCACTCTAGCCCGGGCAAAAGAGTGAGACTCTGTCTCAAAAAAAAAAAAAATTTTTTTTTAAATTTAAAAAGGGAATCTTTATAATGCCTACTGCATTAGTTCTCATTGAGAGACAATTCTCCAACAAGTATTTATTCTCCACTCTGTCTTCAAATAATTACTCACTGAAGTTGTATCAATGGGAAACTCAACAAAATAAGCAGGAAAGAGCTTTCAAAAACTCCATGAGGCAGGAAAAAGCATTAGATTCTTTTATATTGTTGTTGGCTGAATGTTTATTTTCTACCCTCCCATAATAAGGATAACAGCACTGAGTATTCTCATTTGCTTGGCTGTATAATCAAGGAAAAAAAAAGTCATTTGTAGCCTTGTATATGCTGCAGTAAATATTATTCTTTAACTAAAAGATAAATGATGTTCACTCAGAAACTCACACAGTACACTGCTCAATAGTCAATGCTTCATAATTATCTACATAATTATGCTCTGCCTCATACCACTTCTCTATATTTTTCTGCATATGTTTGAACTTAAAATATCACTTACAAGTGTGCACACAGACACACACACACAAACACACTCATGGGATCAGAATGAAAGGTTCTGTTTTCCTATACAGTCAAAAACTCAGGCAAAGTATTTTAGCCTCCTATTAAAAAAACACTTAATAATGAAAAACTTGTTTGGAGTCTAAAAATCTAAGAGCTCTGCTTCTAAAACTCAAGTTCTCTTACTTGACTACCTTCCACAAACAAATGCTGGGTATTCCATGACCATGCAACAGGCCCAGGAAAAGAGTAGCTTCCTCCAAGAAAGGGTCTCGCAAGGTCACCTACCAGTAGCAGAGGCCCAAGGTCAGCCTTAGTACACAGTTTTTGGGTTTTTTTTTTAAACTGTCCTTTTAGTTAAAAAGAAGAAATTGCCTCCTGTCTAAGTGACAGGTGGGGATATTACTTTTGTCACCTACGGTCCTGTAAATAAGGAAAGTAAACCCAAGTGGTATAAAGAGAAAGCAGTAAGTCAAACACCAAAGTAAGAGCTGAATTCTTTAGCTGCCAGGCAAAAGCTGGAAAAGTTGGAAGAGGAAACACATTGATAAGTCTAATGGCCAGCTAGGGATATAGGATATTTTTTTACTTTTTTTGTCAATATCAAGTTTGTTGTTTTCCTTCTTTTCAAGCAAAAATATCAAGAATGTAGTGTGACCGAAAAGTACAGTGTTTTACAGTTACTAAATGTTTTTTCAAAACTAATAGAGTGTTGAAGAAAGAGTTCATAATCACCAATATTTCAGTCTTCATCATTTAATATGAAATTACATGAGAATAGTAGTAATTGCACAACTGAATTTGCAACGGCAGTTATTATGAGCTCCAAAAATTGTTTCAACCATTCGACAGACCAAATAATTAATCAATAAAAAGGACACTGAGGCCGGGCGCGGTGGCTCACACCTGTAATCCTAGCTCTCTGGGAGGCCGAGGCGGGCGGATTGTTTGAGCTCAGGAGTTCGAAACCAGCCTGAGCAAGAGCGAGATCCCGTCTCTACTAAAATTAGAAAGAAATTAATTGGACAACTAAAAATATATAGAAA
>CAUYSK010089735.1:0-13157 GCA_963575035.1 Avahi laniger
CAATGTGCACCACCCAAATGATGGACATATTTGAAACTCGGACTTAGGGAGGGAGGTGGGGGCAAGGGCAACATATGTAACAGAAACATCTGTACCCCCATAATATGCTGAAATAAATTAAAAAATTAAAAAAAAAAAAGAGTGGAAAAAAAAATTTTTATTTCAGCATATTACGACAGTATAAATGTTTAGGTTACCTATATTGCCTTTGCTCCACCCGAGTCAGAGCTTCAAGCATGTCAATCCCCCAGATGGTGCGAACGGCACCCATTAGGTGTGTTTATACCCATCCCCTTCCATCTTCCCCACACGCAATGAATGTTATTGCTACATGTGCATTTAAGTGTTGATCAGTTAAAACCAACTTAATGGTGAGTACATGTGGTACTTTTTTTCCATTCTTGGGATACTTCACTTAGTAGAATGGGTTCCAGCTCTATCTAGGATAATACAAGAGGTGCTAGATCACCACTGTTTTTTGTGGCTGAGTAGAACTCATGGTATACATGTACCACATTTTATTAATCCATTCATGTATTGATGGGCACTTAGGTTGTTTGAAACCAGAGAAGACCCCATATAGCAAAAGGAATCTTAAGCAAAAAGAACAAACTGGGAGGAATCAATTTACCAGAGTTCAAGCTATACTATAAGGCTATAGTAACTAAAACAGCATGGTACTGGCACAAGAACAGAGCCATAGACCAATGGAACAGAATGGAGAACCCAGATACAAAACCATCCACATATAGCCATCTAATCTTTGACAAAGCAGACAAAAACTTACACTGGGGAAAAGAATCCTTATTGAATAAATAGTGCTAGGAAAACTGGATGGCCACATGCAGAAGACTGAAACAGGTCCGAACCTTTCACCTCTCACAAAAATCAACTCATGGTGGATAATAGACTTAAATCTAAGACATGAAACTATAAGAACTCTAGAAGAAAATGTTAGAAAAACTCTTCTAGACATTGGCCTAGGCAAAGAATTTATGAAGAAAACCCCAAAGGCAATCACAGCAACAACAAAAATAAATACATGGGACCTGATCAAATTAAAAAAGCTTCTGTACAGCAAGGAAACTATCATGAGAACAAACAGACAACCTACAGAATGGGAGAAAATATTTGCATGTTACACACCTGATAAAGGGCTGATAACTAGAATCTATTTAGAACTCAGGAAAATCGGCAAAAAATAACCCAACCCTATCAAAAAGTGCACAAAAGACATGAACAGAAACTTTCCAAAAGAAGATAGACTAATGGCTAATGAACGTATGAAAAAATGCTCAACATCTCTAATCATCAGGGAAATGTAAATCAAAACCACAATGAGACATCACTTATCTCCAGTGAGAATGGCCTTTATCAAAAAGTCCCCAAACAATAAATGTTGGCATGGATGTGGAGAGATAAGAACACTCATACACTGCTGGTGGGACTGTAAACTAGTGTAACCTCTGTGGAAAGCAATATGGAGACACCTTAAAGAGATACAAGTAGAACTACCATTTGGTCCAGCAATCCCACTACTGGGAATCTACCCAAAAGTACAAATGACATTCTATAAAAAAGGCATTTGCACTAGAATGTTTATAGCAGCACAATTCCCTTTATACTTTTGATTTAGAGAGAGTGAAGGAAGGAAGGGAGGAAGGAAGGGAGGGCAACAAGTAAAGGAAAGAAAAGAAAAAGAAAAAAGAAAAAATCAAATAACAGAAAGGTTTATACTGAAAAGTAGCATTCCCCATTTTAACCACTTGTGTTTTATTTCTTGTGGTTCTCTCCATAGTTGTAAATAATGAGTTTATACTGCTATCTCTTCATTTTTTACTTGAGGAATAAGAATGAAATTCTAAGCTCTCTGCCTACTAAATGGACACCCTCTTGGTCAGAGAAACCCCAGAGAAATCTTAAAATTGAGTTCTGGGTCATGACAGGAAGTCAGACATGCCTTGCTATGTCCCCTCCCTTGTTAACCACGGAATGGTTCTAACCAGACTGTAGAGTATGCGCATGAAGAGTTTCAAATGTTCTCTGCTTCACCTCTTGATACCAGAGGACTGCCATTTTTTGTACGTGCAACCTATGAGGGGTTATAAAGTTCAGTTGCGCAGGGGCACGTTTCTACTTTTCTACATAATCATGACTCGTCCTGTAGCTTGTTAAATAGGTATATGAGACCACCCTGCTCAGCATAAATTTCTGTTCCTATTGTTCCTCCCTAGAAGTACATGCTCTGAGCTTCAACCCAAGGCTATTGCTTCTTAGCCTGCCAGAATGGTTGGACACCCTGCAGGCTTCAATGCTCCATGAGAAATAAAACTCTGCTTTCCAAATTTATAAACCTCGTTATCTCTTCAGTTGATGTACCATTAGAGAAGAAATGTAATACCCTACTCTGAAGTATATGAGTGCTTATCTTACTTGGATTACCCCTTACCTTTTTTTCCCTCCACCATGCCCATTCCAAGTCTTGATAGCTGGATAGAATAGTTATCTGTATTTCTTATTCTATCAACCCTTCTGTTCTCATCTCCTTTATTCCAACTTTTGCCAGCTAAAATTTTGCTTTCATTGTGTTAACAGAAGCCAAACTCTGTAAAATAATTTTAAAGAGATTTATTCTGAGCCAAATTTGAGGACCATGATCCAAGGCCACGCCCAAGAGGCCTTGAGCAAGTGGACTCACTGCGGTTGGGTTACAGTTTGGTTCTATGCATTTCAGGAAGACAGGAGTTACAGGTAAAGTCATAAATCAATACGTGGGAGGCATACATTGGTTTGGCCCAAAAAGGTGACCCATCTCGAAGGGGGAGCAGGTTACAGGTTATAGGTGGTTTTAAAGATTCTTTGACTTGTAATAGGTTAAAGACATGAAGATTTGTCTAAAGGCTTGGAATATTTTAAGATAAGGATTTGTTAATCAGAGACAAGCCATGGGACATACATTTGTTGTGCAAATTGAGGAGCTGCAGGTTTGTCTTGCATACCTTAGGCCTGTTAATGGGTTACAAAGGATGTCTCCATGAATGGAAGGAGGCATGATGAGGCATGTCTGACCTCCCTCCTTGTGGCAGACAATTTAGTTTTAAGATATCCCCTTGGCCAGGAGGGAGTCCATTCAGTCAACATGTGGGATGGGGGAGGGAGCCTTAAGATTTTATTTTAGTTCCCAATTGTCAAAACAGATTAAAATGTACATTTAGTTCTTGGGGTAGGCAGAATAATGGCCCTCCAAAGATGTCCACATTTTACTCCCCAGAACCTGTGAACATGTTACCTTACATGGCAAGGGGGATTAAGGTTCCTAATCAGCAGGTTTCAAAGTAAAGAGATTATCCTGGATTATCCAAGTGGGCCCAATGTAACCATGACTGTCCTTACAAAGCAGAGGCAAGAAGACCATAGTCAGAGAGAAAATTATTAGAAGATGCATTGCTGCTGGTTTTAAAGATGAAAAAGGGGGCCACAAGCCAAGAAATGCAGGCAGCCTTGAGAAGCTGGAAAAGGCAAGAAAATGTGTTCTTCCCTAAAGCCACCAGAAAAGAATGCAGCCCCACCCACACAGTGATTTTAGCACAGTGAGACCCATTTTAAACATCTGACCTCCAGAAGTGTAAGAGTATAAATTTGTGCTATTTTAAACCACCGAGTTTATGGTAATTTGTTAAAATATCAATACCAATTAATAGGACTAATATAATTCTATACCTATAATTAAGTCTTCAATACTTTCTCTGTTGTTTTTCTACATGACATCATTTTGATTATTGTAGATAAATGTGTTCAAACTAGTTTTAAAACTGACATATATAAAATATAATACATAGATATATAAATAATATTTCTAGGAAGATACAGAAGAGGCTGTTAACTCTAGTTACCTAAAGGAAGGAGTAATGAGATGGGTGATTTGGGAGCACATGTGAGAGGGAGACATTTTGTCCCACACCCTTTTATATCTAATGATTTAGGCACCATATAAATATTATTACTTCACACATATGTATACTGATTTTATTGTGACTGTGCTCTTCCACATAGGGTCCAGCATATAAATGGGAAGCTTTGCCAGAGAAAGGCCTCACAATCCATGGATGTTCTGTTTGGTATGACAGGCTTTCTCTCCAAATGCTGTCAGTCCTCAGTATGAAGTTGCTCTAAGCAGAGGCCTTCTGCTCTTTGCTCCAGATTCAAATATGTATTAAATAAATGAATGACATTTTTAAAATTTGTGGCTAGTTTTTGATACTGGGGAGGTGAGGAGAAACTTCCCCTTTCCCCTGAAAGTTTGCTGAAAGGTCAACTCACAATTAAGGCAGATTAATAAGAGGAAGAAGTTTATTTACTGTGTGCGTGGGGAGAATCACAGAGTGATTACTCAGTCTCCCAATGAAATCCAGACATTTTTATACATGCCTTTTAGAGGGGAGAGGGGAGATGAACAATATAAGTAATTCTGTTTAGGCAATAAATGGTTGCTAGGGAGGATGAATAGTTACTTGGGAGAATGAATGGATAGGGAAAGAGATTGACTTGTAAATTAACCTGAGAGACAAGTATTATGTTTAAAATGATTTGGGTCAGGTCTGGTTGCATTCTTGATTTCATTTGCTGCAATATAGTGAGATAATAGGGAGGGGAAGGGAAGTCCATTGTTCTTTTGGTGGGTCTGTCTGGTTATGCAGATAGAGGGAAAGCCCCTTTGGAGGGCCTGTTGATTTGTGAGGGCCTTTAATTCAAAATACTCTTTATACCAAGAAGTCATATTTTGGGGTGAAATTTCCTGAGCTTCTTTATTCCATTCCTTATTTTTCCTCATTTGGCAAATTATTACATGAATTTTCTGAAAGGATAGTTTGAGTGCATGATCTCATTTTTCCATCTTTCCTAGAAATTTGATCAGTTGTCAGAATAAGAGTTTTCTTCTTATTGTCATTGCATATATTATCTCTGTAGATGTGTAGCATGTTAGTCAAGACAAAGCAGAAAACAGGAGAGTGAAAGAGACACAAAGATAAACCAGAGAGATGAACATAAAAAGAAGACAGGAGGCAAGATAAAGAATAAGAAACAAAGATAGAGAGATGGAAAAATACCAAAGATGGATTTAAGAAAATATATTCACTTTCTTTCTATAATGAGTTAATGTGCCAAGCTATTTAAAAAATCCTCTTGTGTGTTTCACAACTTTGGATACTAGCTAAGTTGTGAATGTGTTTTACATTGTATCCTCAAATATTTCACACTTAACACAGACGGAGCTTAATAGGCCGGAGTGCCAAGGCAGGGGAAAATTCCTGAAACCATTTAAAGGGTCATCCTTCAAAATAAATGCAGTGAGAGGCAGCAGTAGAGGCAAGGAGGGAAGGAATCTAACAATCCACTTCAGGAAAATATATTCAGTTATATAAAGCATTAATTAGCTAAATTGTTCTGCATTTATGATCCATAGATAACTAATTTGTGAATACATATGCATCATATATTTTACATTGTACCCTTGAATATTTCACACACAACACAGATGGTACCTAATGAGCTTAATAGGCTGGGGGACAGGGTGGAAATAAGATGGGAGAAGTTGGGAAAACCTTCCAATCTGATTAACGCTTCAGTTCTCACTTTGGTGGAGAAAAAGATGTAGAGAGATACAAAATATCAGAGTTGCATTTAAGAAAACCTATTTGATTAATTGACACAATGAATTAATTTGCTAATCTTTCTGAAAGTCCACTTGTAATTTTCACCCATAGAAATGATTCAAACTGTGAATACCTGTGAATGTGCAAAAGAGGCTTTCCATTATCCCTTTGACTATTTCACATGGAATGCAGATAAATATGCAAATACAAGGGCAGAAACAGTAAATATTCTCAACCTAGTTAAAGACTTCAATTTTCACTAAGGACAATTCTCTTTGCCTTTTTGGAAGAGAGACAGCAAGACAGAAAGAGAAGGAAAGAAGGGTAGAAAAGGAGAAGATTGAAGAAAATCAATTTGTTCAACTGTTTTGAATGAGTTATTCAAAACAAATGCTTATTTTATCAGCTTTTGAAAAGTCCATTTACTTTGCCTTTCAGATCCATAGACTGTAACTAATTTATGAATAACATTTATTTCATATTTGAGATATTAATACTAAATATTTCACATAATCAGAGCTAGAATTATTAGGTAGGGGTTCCTGAGTGTGAGACTAAGAAGGGGAAGGGAGAAAATTGTTGAAGCTAATCAAAATCTAACTCTCATGAAAAAGTAAGACCTCAAGGCCCTCTCAGCAGACAAAGAGTGAAGGGAAGGAAAAGGAGAGGAGAGAATAGTGATGGACATACACAGGAGAGAGAAAATGAAGAAAGAAAAGGATTGAAAAAGAAGCAGAGAGAAAGAAAACAAGTAGAAACTTCGAAGTTGTAATAAGAAAAAACATTTCATAGTTTTGTATGAGATGCTTTGCTAAATTAAAAATAAGCCTACTTGTATTTTTCATGTTCACATAAACAAGCTAGGATGTGAATACACACACAATATGGATTGTATACTCAGCTTTGGATGACCAGATGGTGCTTCCTAGGCTTAGGTACAAGGGAGGGGGTAGGGTAGGAAAGTGGGAAATTACCTCATTTGGGAATCCTGCCAAAACCAAGTGCGGGTGAAGGGAGAGGGATGGAAAATAAGAAGCTTTGATAAGAGAGCTATTAGAGCAGTCAGATTGAAAGGTCTTTGTGGATTATTTTCTTTGAAAGATGGTAAACCATTGGAGGTTCTTGAATATAAAGGAGACAGGATCCAACTTGTGTTTTAATAAGTTCACTTTGGCTGCTGTACTATGAATTCATTAAAGAGGAGGCAAGGACAGAAGTAAGGAGGCCACTTAGGAAACTATTAGAGCACTCTAGGTGAGAGATGGTAGTGGCTTAGACCAGGGTGGTAGCAGCGGAGGGGTGAGAAGTGGCCAAATTATGGATATATTTTGAAGAAAGAACTGAAAGAGTTTCCTGATTGATTGATTGTGTGTGTGTGTGTGCATACACCCATGCACAAGTAACAGAGAGAAAGGAGGGGGGAGAGAGATAGAAAGAGAGAGAGAGAGAGAGAGAGAGAGAGAGAGAGAGAGAGAGAGAGAGAGAGAGGGAGAGAGAGAGAGAGACAGAGAAAGCACCTGAAAGGTACCATTTACTGATTTACTGAGATGGGAAAGTCTGTTGGAGGAGTCGGTTTGGAGGGAGATGGGGGATAGGAGGAATGAAAGTCAAGGTTTGCGCATGTTAGGTGAAGATGCCTATTAGATCTCCAAGTAGTGACATCTAATAGATAGTTGAATATGTAAATCTAGAGTTGAATAAGGAACCCTAGGGCTCCTGTAACAAAGTATCACAAACTGGACAACTTAAAACAACAGAAATTTATTGTGTCACAGTTCTGGAGGCTAGAAATTTGAAGTCAAGGCATCGGCAAGGTTAGTTCCTTCTAAAGGATCTGAGGGACAGTCTGCCCCATGCCTCTTCCTAGCTTCTGGTGATTGCTGGCACTCCTTGACATATAGATGCATCTCTGCTTCTGTTATTGTATGGTATTTTCCTTGTGTGTCTCTCTTTTCTTTCTATGATACTAGTCATATTGGATTAAGGGCCCACCCTACTCCAGTATGGCCTTATCTTAACTAATTATATCTACAACAATCATTTTCTCAAATATGGTTATGTGCTGAGGTATTGAGGGTTAGGAATTCACCATGTCTTCTTTGGAGGGGCACAATTCAATCCATAACAAGTAGAAGCCCAGGCAGAAGATATGGACTGGAGACTTATGAGAGTTTAAGGTACTAAAGACATAGGCTGAATGAGAATGACAAGAGAATGAGTGCGACAGGAAAGAGAAGTACAAGTACAGAATCTTGACATCCTCCAATATTTAGAAATTAAAAGGAATAGCAAAGGCGACTGGGGGTGGGGAGGGGGGGAAGGGGAAGTGATCAGCGAGGTAGGAGGGAAACCAGGAGAATCATGGCCTAGAAGTTCTGTGAAGAGAGTGATTCCAGGAAGATAAAGGGCTCAGCTGTGTAAAATAATGTTGACAAATCCAGTAAGACTAAAACTGACCAATAGGTTTAGCAACATGGAGTGATAATTAGGACCTACTGCACAGACTTGTGAGAAGGATGTAAGTTAATACTCCAAAAACACTCAGAAAACTGTTTGACACCCAGTAAGAGTGCAATAAGTGTTCACTCTTATTTTGGCCATGGGGTAATGTAGGTCAACCCACATTCTGCTATGTGAACTTTTGGTTCTAACTGAGTAAGTCCATTAGAACAGCAGAGCATAATGTTTAAAAAGCATAAACTGTGGAGCCAACCTATCTGGGCTTGAATTTGGGCTCTACTACTTACTAGCTGGGTAGCCTGTTTGAGTTGCTCGATCTGTCTTTGCCTCAGTCTCTTGACCTATAAAATTACGATAATAATAGTACCTACCTCGTAGAGTTATTGTGAAGATTAAATATTTTAATAATGTTAAAGTGCTAGATGAGTGCCTATGATATAGCAAGTACTATAGAAAAAATGGTTATTTCTTATTATTATTTAAATGAGGACATTCATTTACTTGGATGAACTTGTGTTAAAATTGTTCTCAGCAAGCTGTATTGGTACACTGCTAGCTTTTTTTTTTCTCTACACAAAAAGCACACTGTTTGATGATTATTAAAGAGCTCTGATTATATGGACTTGGGAGGTACTGGTGTAACAGAGGGGATGGCCTGAGAAAAAACAGCAAAAATGTTTCCTGTCTCTTTGAAACTTCCCCCACTCTTTTAGAGAGCTAGAGCCTGCATCCCTGCCTCAGGCCAGCAGTCAGGCAGGGCAGGGATATGTCTTTTGTTCTTTGCACTGCAGGAATTGGAACCGTCCTGGCAGAGGTCCTGGGAGGTCCAAGCAGATTCTGGATATAAAAGGATCAGAACCATCAACAGTAGTCAAACAATGATACCCTGAACCTGAGAACCCTCCCCTTAAAAGCTCTATATTTTTGCTTATGGGGGAGGAATTTGGTACTTGGAGACAATAGTCTACCATTTTCCTCCTTTGCTGGCAAATTAACAAATTCCTCTTTCCTTCTTCTCCTCAAACCGCTTGTTCTCATTCTTCTGATGCAGCCTGGAGGACAAGTGCTGAGCTTTCGGTAACACTGCAACGTCTTGTCTTACATATCAGATTAAGGAGGTTTGTGAAATGAATGGGAGCCCAACTTGATTTAACAATGTTTATGTAGCTACATGTCACCTAATTTTACTCTCTCTCTAGGAGAATATGTCGTCATGACAACCCACTTCCATCTCAAACGAAAAATTGGCTACTTTGTGATCCAGACCTACTTGCCATGTATCATGACTGTCATTCTGTCACAAGTGTCTTTCTGGCTCAATAGAGAGTCTGTCCCTGCCCGAACGGTCTTTGGTGAGTGTTGCTTTATGGAGAATGGGGGAGAGACATTTGCAAGGATTTACCATGGGCTGTCAGATTAAAGGTGAGAAAGGTAAAAGAATGCCTAAAGAGAATTAGAGCAATGTCTGAAGCTAGCAGTAGTAACTGAATCATCAGATTGTAGAGTTTCAGGCAATGAAATTCTTAACAAGGAAGTAAGAATAAGAAGAATGTTAAGTAATAAGATTATTGAAATGTTTCCTGTTTCAGTCAGGTTTGCCCCAGGAGCTGGGAAGGGACTGAGCCTTCAGTGAAAAGGAGAGGAATTTAGTGCACAGACTGGACAAGGTAAAGGGTGGGAAAGGAAGCTGACAAGACAAGTAGATTAGGGGCTTTTTTAAGACCCATTTTTTAATATGAGCATCAGACTTTTCTGCTTCTCCTCTAGCCTTTTTGAAAGTATGAATTATCTGATATTTAGTAAAGGCTCCACAAAGTTTGAAGAGTCTCTCAATATACCTACAATCAAAAGAATTTTCTTCAGTATGAGTTTACTGATGTCCAGGAAGAGGTTTACATGTCATTAGCACGTTTTTCTCACAGACTTACAACACATAAAACATTTTTGCATGTTTTTCCCACTGTAGCAGATAATTATTAATTAATTCTTTTCAGCTACTAAACTGTCCCCATGGCAATGGTAGCTGTGCAGCATATGCTTGAGTATACCTGGTATCCACACAGAAGGCATTCCTACTGATATTCTGAAACTGTATTGGGTAGTGAAATAAATAGTAAATGATATTTCAAGAAAAAGCAGCATTGTAGGTCTAGTATAGGAGGAGACAGCAGTGGAGAAAGAGAAAGAGTGACGTGTAAAGTACGAAAAAGAAAAAAAACAATCAGAAGGGTGTGATATCATGGGAGTCAAAAGAGGAAAGTATTTCAAGAAGCAGGGAATAATCATCTGGGATGAATTCTGTTGTGCATTTACATAAGATGCAGATAGAAACTGTCTGTTGGGTATAGTGATGTACTTGGTTGTTAGTGATCTTGAAAAGAACAATTCTAGTGAAGTGGCGGGAGCAGAAGCTATGTGCTAATAGGTTAAAGATGCCAATTTTGTGAAATATATAAAACCAGATACCCTGAAAAGCCTTCCTCTACAAAATTCTAGAAAAGCTAGATAAAATATAAAAATGATTCTTAACATATGAGCACATAAGAAATTAAAGAAAGTACTCAGGGGACCAAATGGAAGAAGGAACTGAAAACTGTAGTGTTGATCACATGAACTGATACAGTTGTGGCAGGAAGATAAGATAGGTGGATGGAATACTGGTCTTGGTACACAAGAGTTTTAGTGTTAAGGTTACACAAGGAAGGCATTGAGCCTAAGTGAAGTTACAGGTTAGAACCAAGATTGTGGTAGGTTGAATATTGGCCCCCAAAGATATCCATGTCCCAGTCCCTGGAACCTGTGAATGTGACCTATATGGGAGCATAAGTTTGCATATGTGATTAAGTTAAAGATCGTGGGATCAGGAGCTTATCCTGGATTATGTGGATGGGCCCTAAATGCAATCACAATATCCTTATAAGAGTGAGGCAGAGGGAGATTTAACTATAGAGGAGAAATCAGTGTGATGATGGAAGGAGGAGAGATTTAAAGATGCTCTGCTGTTGGTTTTGAATAAAGAGAAAGGGGCCCATGAGCCAAGGAATCCAAGTAATGCAGCTCTAGAAACTAGAGAAGGCAATGGATTATCTCTCTAGAGCCTCCAGAGGGAGTACGTCCCTGCTGACACCTTGACCTCAGCCCAGTGAAACTGATTTCAGACTGCTGGCATTCAGAACAGTAAGAATACATTGGTGGTGTTTTATGCAACTAAATTTGTGGTTGTTTCTTACATAAGATGTAGGAAATTAATACAAGGGCCCCTCCTATAAATCTAATACCATTGAAAGGTTAAGCCCTCATTGCAAAAAAATACTAGAAAAATACACCTATCAGTGTAGAGAGACAATAAGGAAGCATATTTATTTTGGCCTGGGATCCATGTGAAATATGGGATTCCTTGATAATTTATTTTTTAATTCAAACTTGGCTTCACATTAATTTAGCATTCATATTTACAATAATTGCAATGATGTGAGAACCTGCAAGTTGAAATGTTAATTTAAAAAGTGATTGCGGAATTTTTATATAAGACAAAAGAGCCAAGAGTAGCCAATGTCCTCCTTAAAAAAATACATAGTTGAGAGACTTGCACCAAGAGATGTCAAAAGTGATTAAAAAGTTATAGTAACTAAGACAGTGTGTTATTGGCATAAAGAAAAGAAAAATAAATAAATGAATAGCTATAGAGAGCCTAAAAGTAGAGCCACATATATTGAAACTTGATTTATCACAAAGATGGCATTGGAGAGAATTAATATGAGTTTGATCATAGACTTTAAAAGCTAGGGAGGAGCCAAGATGACAGACAAGAAAAGCTGCCAGTCAGAGTGTCTCTGCAAAAAAGACAGATTTTAGAAGAAAGTGAAAAAAATAAACTAGCAGAAAAACGTAGATTGGGTGAGAGTCAGAAGGAGTGTGCCTGAAACTACAGGAGACTCCACGGGAAGATGGTGCGGAGGAAAACTGGAAGGAGAAATGTCCCCAAGAGGCTTGGAGACCAGCCACAAGGGTAGGTGGAGAAGAAAACTTTCCCCTCCCTCGCATCTCAGACTGTTGGTGGGCTCCTGAGTGGTTGGAGAGACCTGCCAACACCAGCCGACAGACGGCTGCTACCAATGAGCAGTGGCCTCTTGCGGACATGGTGCTGGGCTCCCAGCTCCCTTGGGGCACCTCCCCATGAGCAGACCCGAGCCTATCGGCAGATGTCATACTGCTCCATTATCCCCTTCCCCTTCCCTACCCGTGGGTACCCAGAGAGACAATTTAGCCATCACATGGAGGCATCTCAAAGGAAGGGGGCCTTTCCTTTTGAGGCCCTACAGCAGACTGAGGGGTACTCAGACTGTGATCTACCTACCAGCCAGCCCTCCCAGGTGCTGCTTGCCTGGGAACTCCAGGAGAGTGGAGCAAATCCCGAGGTGGAGTGAAATAGATCCAGCTTGGCACTCAGTAGGTGATTCGAGATCACCACACTTCCCCCTCGCAGGGTCAGGAATTGATCTCCAGGGCACAGGGGACAGGCCTGCAAACCAGACCCCATACACCTGGGACACGATCTCCAGGGCACAGGGGACAGGCCTGCAGAACAGACCCCATAGACCCGGGACACGATTGCACTGCCCTTAGGCACAGAAGGGAGATCTGTGAAAGAGCCTACTGAGGAGTGTGCACCTTCAAGGGCAGATCAGCGTGCCTGAGTGGCAACCCTCCTCCCAAAAGAGGGCTGTGCACCCAGCTGAGGCTGTGATCCTGGATAGGGAACCTCCTGGCCCATGTCACAGGCAGGGGAGATCCATTGGCCTGAGGTCCTGCTTTCTGGCAAAGGCCTGGGGGAGGCCACAGAGAGGGAGAGGGTGGAGGGGAGCAAGACCTGCTCCAGAGTGCGGGTCTCAGACATCCACACCCTGCAAGCCCAGACTTTTCAGCTGAGTGGAGCCATTTCAGCCCCTCCGGCAGCTTTGGACAGAAGCAAAGAACAGACCTTTGACCCCTGCTAACAGCAGTTGTGGAGCCAGAGGGCAGGCTTACCTAACCCAGCCCCAC
>CAUYSK010089737.1:0-13656 GCA_963575035.1 Avahi laniger
GGGCGCGGTGGCTCACGCCTGTAATCCTAGCACTCTGGGAGGCCGAGGTGGGAGGATTGCTTGAGCTCAGGAGTTCGAGACCAGCCTGAGCAAGAGCGAGACCGCGTCTTTACTATAAATAGAAAGAAATTAGCCAAACAACTGAAAATAGAAAAAATGAGCTGGGCATGGTGGCGCATGCCTGTAGTCCCAACTACTCTGGAGGCTGAGGCAGTAGGATCGCTTGAGCCCAGGAGTTTGAGGTTGCTCTGAGCTAGGCTGATGCCACAGTACTCTCAGGGCAACAGAGTGAGACTCTGTCTCAAAAAAAATAAAATAATAATAATTTTTTAAAAGATGAAATTAATTTTAATCATATATCTTATGTAACCCAATATATTATCATTTTAACATATGATATACATAAATTATTAATGACATAGTTTATATTCTTTTTTATACTTTTATACTAAATTTTTGAAATCCAGTATATATTCACATTTATAGCACATCTGGATTTGGACTGGTTACATTTCAAGCTCTCAGTAGCCACATGTGACTCATGGCCACCGTTTTGCACAATGTAGGGCAGAGCCTAAGCCCTTCCCACGCAGCCCCAAGGGTGAGTAGTGCCAGCCACATGCCAGCTAATGAAGGCAAGCAACATGTGGCCACTTTTATCTGACCTCCCATCAGCACCTTCTGTTGGAACTAGCCCTACTGTGTGCCCTCTGAGTTGTTGAGAGCTCCTTAGAGAAGAAACCATTTCTTGCATTTATTTCAAAAGTCCTACAGTACCTGGCATCAAGGTTCAGCCATTCAGCAAATATTTGTAGAGGACTACTATGTACCAGGCCACCGGCCTTACAGAGATGAGGTCCGAGGTCCCTGACATCAAGGAGAAGGAGGAACAATGCAGTGAGGGAAGGAGAACAATACAGATGGTTATAATTAGAGCAAGGGCCTGGGGAGGCGTCAAGAGGATAGCCGGGAGTGGTGTGCAGAATTTTTAACAGCCGTGGAAAGCTCTACAATGTCCGAGAGGAAGGCTGGAGAGGGGAGGCTTGAGGCAGTTGCTGCTTCTCAATTAGAAAGTATTTCAGTATTTTAGCGTCTGGAATGGCTGTATCAGTGCACACCAGCCCAACGTGAGCACAGCACCTTAAGCACGGAGTCCAACACCAAGCAGGCGAATGCAGAGGAGCACGTAGTAGGTGTTCTGTGAGTCCTTCCTGAATGGTGTGCTGCTTGTCCCAGCTCTTCCTCGGCTCTTCTCAGTGACTTCCCTCCCTGGCTTTCTCCACAGTGTTGGGCCAGCCCCTGCTGAGTGCGCCACAGCCCCAGGCCTTGCCCGCGACGGGCGAGGATGAGGGGGACAAGCTAGAGCTGAAGCAGGTGGTCCTCATCAACAGCTCCTACCTGTGCCAGTTCTGCCCCAGCAAGTTCAGCACCTACTTCCAGCTCAAGTCCCACATGACCCAGCATAAGAACGAGCAGGTAGGTGGGTGGTGTGGCAGGGGCCGCACCTCCCCAGGCGTGGCTGTCGGCTGGTGCTGGGGTCTCGAATGCTGCCTGGAAAAGGGCAAAAGTCAATCAAATCTTCTTCCACAGCTCCTTTTCCTTAGGATAGATTCCTAGCAGGGGGGTGATGGAGTTAAGTTAGGTTACCCTTGGGACAAATCACAGAAAACCTTGACTCAAACTGGCTTAAATAATTAGGAATTTTGTCATCTCACCTAACAAGAGACCCAAGATATGGCAGCTCCAGGCCTGAGATGGTCAGCTGACTCAACCGAGCATCAAGGACCCTGTGTCTTTCCAGCTCTGGTCTCTGCCATCTCCGGTGTGGCCTTGTCCTCTACTGATGGCTCACCTGTGGTCCTGGGATGGTGGTCACTCTTTCTAGGCAGCAATCCAGACATAGTGTTATCCATGAGCAAAAGGGGGTTATCTTTTCCATGTCTTTTTTAGGAGCAAGGACATCTTTCCTAGAAGCACTCCATAGATCTCTTACTGGTCAGAGCCACTGCATGTGCTCTATCATTTAGGAATGCTTTATTACATTGCAAATAGTAGAAAACTAGCTTAATAGTTAGAGTTTTATTTCTTTCACATCAAAAAAGTCCATAAGTAGGCAGCATTAGGCTTGTATAGCAGGTCAGGTATGTCGTCATGGACTCAGGCTTCTTCTGATTTTCTGTTCTGCCATCCTTAGCTTCTGGCAGTCATCCTCAAGGTTGTAGATTGGCTGCTATATCTCCATCCATTGCATCTGTATTCCAGTGAGGACAAATAAGGAAAGCAGAGGGGAGTCTCTCCTAGGAAGATTTTGCCTTTGCATTCTGGGTATGATGCCATCCCCAGAGACTACTGCCTATATGCCATTGGCTAGAAAGAAGTCACGTGGCTGACATAGATGTAAGGGACCAGGGGGATCAAGTGTTTTAACTAGACATATTGCTAATCAGAGCAAATCAGGGTTCACTTTGCTGGGAACAAAGAATATGTGATACTGTGTAGGCAAACAGGGGTATGTGCTACCTATCAAAGTATAATTTTCAACATGTTAAAAACATAATTCTCGTACAAACGAGACTTGAACGTGAGTCAGAATGTTACTGAATTCAATAACGAGGGAACTGGAAGGGTGACAAACCTGGTTCAGGAGAGGATTTGAAACACTGATGTGTGTACCTAGTAACCATCGGTGGGAAAAAGGGGTACTGAAGTCAGATTGCTGCGTTAGCTACAAATCTGCTTACTGTCCTACAGGACAGCAAAACCCATGACTGGCTTATCTTCTCTACCTGCCAAAAGCCAATTCCATTGGACCAGGTTTTTGAAAGTTAGCATTTAACTTTCCTGCATCCCCAGAAAGTGAGATGACGCTAGGCCGGCTTGTTAGACAGCAGTTCTCAAAGTGAGGTCCCCAGGGCAGCAGCAGCAGCAGCACCATTCCTTGTTACGCATGCGCATATGCAGGCCACCCAGACCTACTGAATCAGATACTCTGGGGATGGCACCCAGCAATCTGTGACTCTGATCCCACTCAAGTTTGAGAGCCACTACTCCAGTATGACACTGAAAGGACATGCCATCATCTTTTCACCGTATTTCCAGGTCTTGGATAATTTTTCTAAATATACTCAGGCCACACAGAACCTGAGGGAAGTGTAATGGGGCCATCGCGACTGGCTGAGAGGAGAGAAGGCCCTAATCAAAATAAAACCAGGGCTTCAGCGGAGTTGGGGGAACAGTGGTCAGGTCCTCCACCCGCAGTGTCCGAGGCCGGTGCCACCGGTGTAGCTCTCCTTTCCCCCGTCACCTGCCTTTTCCCTCAAGGTGTACAAGTGCGTGGTCAAGAGCTGTGCCCAGACGTTCCCAAAGCTCGACACGTTTCTGGAGCACATCAAGAGCCACCAGGAGGAGCTGAGCTACCGCTGTCACCTCTGTGGCAAGGACTTCCCCTCGCTGTACGACCTGGGTGTGCACCAGTATTCCCACAGCCTCCTGCCACAGCACAGCCCCAAGAAGGACAGCACTGTCTACAAGTACGTGCCCTCCCACTTCCTTCTCCCCCGGTGGCCGGGCGGGTGGCCAGGGGCCCAGGGGTCTGTGGCCTTGGTGGTTCTGACTGCTCAGGACCGATGAGTTGCCTCAAAAGGGACACTGTGGCTTCTGGCTGGGGTCCAGCCTGGCAGAGTGGGTTCTGGGCCTTGCCACTGGCAGAGGAAAAGATGCTGGCTCTCCTTATATCATTCTTGCATCATGTCTTGGCAGACATTTATCCTAAAAAAAAAAAATCCTTATAAAGGAAAACCAATATTTCCTTGTTCATAGTGGAAAAAAGGCTTGAGGGTTTTTTCTAAACTAAAAAATTATGAGAATATTTTGACTCATAATCTACAAAATTTAGATTACAGTCAAAGTAGTACACTGATTCTTAGAATGAAAAAAGAATGAACAATAACATACTTGAAAGCAAAAATCATAAAAATAATATTCATTTGTTTCAGAATCTATAAAATCTAGGTTAAAGTTGAAGTTATATGTTGATTCTTAGAATGAACGAAGAAGGAATCAAGTGTAGATTTTATTTAAAGTAATTTTTTCTGATAATCCTTTACGTTACTTTAGTCTTCCACTGTGGGCAGAAACGAGGTCCCTTTGGCAGAAATGATGAAGGGCTTCCTTGGTTTTGCCACTTGCTTTTAATCTTTAGATCCTGAAGTTATTCTCTCTGAAGGTATCCAGCCTGTGATCATCCTTGTCGAGTTTCTTCCCCTCGATTACCTTCCTGTCCTTCTGCCAGGCCCTCCTTTGTCAGTGGTGTTATCTGCAGACATCAATATCACTTTCATGACTTCATGAAGTCCTGCATTTTTGCCTTGAAGTCATTTTGTTGTGCATTTGTCCTGTGTCGTGTGGGAGCAGCTGCCTCACAAAGCTTACACACAGTGGTGAAAGGCGAGAAGGGGTGTTTGTCTGGGGACTCCTTCTAGCTCATAGTGACTGTTTCCATGTTAGAATGGCTTTTGCTTCTTTGTGCAAACTTGTAGCTGCAGGGATTTGGCTAATGATTCTGTTAATAGGGCCCCCCCGTAACTCCTGGGTGAGGCTTCTGGGGTACAGAGATAAGTAATTCTGGGTACAGACCTTGAGCTTAGAATGCATAAACTGCTCAGGGAGACAAGCGTGTAAATAAATGCTCACCATACACTGTGATAATATGCTGTCATTTACATTTATATAAGTTATAGAAGTATCACAGTGGAAGGCAGGGAAGGGACGCTGTCCCAGGAGCAGTAGATATTTGAACTGGGTTTTGAAAGATGAATAGGAGTTTGCCAGGTAGGATGGAGTGCATTGCTAGCAGAGGAACAGCAAGTGTAGAAATATAAAATTAAATAGCAAGTGGTTTAGAATGATTGTTGTATAGAGTGGAAGTGGGAGGGGAATGTTTAGGCGGGGCCTGTGGGCCTGTGGAAGAAAGTGGGGCCGGAGCATGAAGGGCTGTGCGGAAATCACAAGAGCGTTGAGAAGTTGGCAGAGGGACTAGGACTCAAGAAATGGATTGTAGGGTAACTTGGCCCCGGGGAGACTGGGAAATGGGGTCAGAGAGGCAGGGAAGCTGGGCAAAGCTATAGCCAGCCAAGGGGCAGAGATTTCTAGGCCGTGGTGAATAATTCCCATTTGTGCTTAGGGAGAATTTTCCTTTACTTTTGCCCTTCCAACGTGTGGATTATTTGAGCGTTCCTGTGACTGTGTGACTTTCTGGAGTGAGATGCCAAGTAAATGGAAGGGAGCACCTACTGTGTGCCAAGCTCTGACTTGGGGACATTAATCCTTGCAATCTGGGAGGAAGATGCTGTTCTCCCCATTCTGAAGATGAGGACACTGAGGCTCAAAGAGAAGTGACCAGCCCACCAGGGTAACAACATCAGCACAGAGCTAAGATTTGAACCCTAGTCTGAGACCTTGGAAGCCTCACGGCTGTGGTCTTGCAATCTGCCGGCTGAGGGTTGAGACCAATGTTAATGGCCTTGTGCAGTTCTCTCGCATGGCCAGAGTACCAATGCCCTTTGTGGACATCGGAGCTGCTGTCCTGGCCCGAGGAGGCAGGCTTAAAGTGGAATGGTGTCATGGATAATAATAAGGTTTCTAGAGCCACCTGCCTGTGCTTAAATCCCATCTTGACTGTAAACCTGATGTATACCTTGGGCAAGGTATTCAGCCACTCTGAGCCTCAGTTCTCTCATCTGTGAAATGGGGATCACAATAGTGCCTACCATACTGGACTATTTATAAGGGTCGGGTAAGACAAGGATGAGGCACTTAGACATGGTACCTGGACCATGTAGGTGCTCAGTAAATGTGAGCAATTACTAGTGCAATTATTATTATTTGCCTTATTTAGACAGAGGTTTGGCTGCATGCAATAGAGACCCAAAATAACAGTGGCTCACACAGCGTGAGAGTTGGTTTCTCTCTCACAGTAACATTGGAGCAGGTATGGTGGCTTCGTCATATTTTCAGAGGTTCAGGCCCCGTCATTCTGGTTCCTCTGTTCCCTGTGAGCCACATTCCCCAGCCTGCCTGAGGGTACCTTCCCAAACCTCTCAAGTGAATTTTATGTATGCAATATATCTTTAGTATATTTTTAAATTTTTTCTTTTAGAAATAATATTTATCAATTTTTTTCCCTAATTGCAAAAGTCATCCATGCTCAATGCAGAGAAAAGGATTTTTTTTTTTTTGAGACAGAGTCTCACTGCATTGCCCTGGCTAGAGTGCCGTGGTGTCGGCCATTTGATGGTAATTTGCAGACATGATACCTCTTTACCCTTTGCCAACAGTGTGTGTGTCCTAAAAGCAAGGAAAACCTCTGACAGAAGCACAGTACACTGTAGTTACCAACATTGGGAAGTTCACATCAGTACAATTCTGTTATCTGCAGGCCTTATTCAAAATTTTCCAACCGTTCCAATAACACCCTTATAGAAAAAGAAAAAAAAAAATTTTTGGCCAGGATCCAATCCAGGGTCACATGTGGCAGTCATTCGTCATGTCTCTCTAGTCTCCTTTAAGCTGGAACAGTTCCTTATTCTGTCTTTGTCCTTCCTGAACCTGATGGTATTTTCGAAGAGTACAGACGAGTTATTCTGTAGAATGTCCTCGGTTTGGGTTTGACTTTGCCTGATTCCATCTCATGATTAGATCCAGGATATGCACTTTTTTCAGGAATATCACGAGTGACGCTGTGTCCTTCTCCGGGTATCCTCTCAGGAGACATGTGATGTTGATTCGTCCCATTACTGGTGACGTTACCTTGGATGACCTAGTGAAGGTGGGGTTTCTGGCGGGGAGTTTTCCTTTTCCTGGCTTTTGCTAAACTACGTCACGCCCAAACCTACGTCGCCCTCGCCCCACCCCAACCCCCACCCCTGAAGCTTGTGAGATTCTGTGCTGTCCCCTCTCACCAGCTTGTTAGGTCTCTGCCCTCCTGGTAGCTCTGTTCCCACCCTACCTCCTCTTCCTTGCCATCTGGAGGCATTTAGTGTGTGGTTTCAGAGTGCTGTCTGAGGGGGTCCCCCAGGACCCCCTTGGCCCAGGTTTCCCACAGGCAGCAGTGGTGTACGAGGGTGACAGGGCCCTCATTTCTGTTGTTGGTATGAATTGTCCACCTACCTGTGACATTCCTCACCAGTATCTCATTGTAAATGGGTCGGTTTTCTGGCAAATGTTTTCATGATGGGGCGATGATGGTATCTTTTCTTCCTTTGGAGTGGTTTGTGGCCTGAAACTGCTGTTTTGAAGGCATATTAGCCACAGCAACTTGAGAATAAAAACCATGTTTATAGTGCTTTGCAGGTTTATGAGCTGCGTGCGACACTTATGTCCTTTGACTCTGTGACAATCTTAAGAATGAACGTAGGGCAGGTCCATTTGGGCTCATATCCCATTTTACAGATGAGAAAACTGAGAGGGTCAGAGATGGAAAAGAGCCAGGATGGGATCCCTGACTGTCAGACTCTTTCATGTAACGGATTCTCAGTGGTGCTCGGAGCAGGTTGTGAACAAAAAAGATGTCCCTGCAGCAGGGACCACTTGCTAGTGGGGGAGACAGATAATAACCAAGTAAACAAGTAAATAAAATAAGTCCAGGTAATAAATGCTAAGAAGAAAATAGAACTGGCTGACATATAGGAACTGGCTGGGTGTGGGTAGTGGGAGACAACGAGATAAGTGGCTGAGGAGGGCTTCTTTGAGGAGGTGACATTTGAGCAGAGACATGAAGGCTGAGAGGGCACTGCCCAGGGAAGACTTGGGGAAGAGCACTCAGGTAACAGGTTCAGCAAGTGCAAAGGCCCTGAGGTGGGAATGAGCTTGGTGTGTTCAGGGTGCATCGAGGAGTACAGGGTGGCCAGAGCAGAGTGAGTAAGGTGGGGAGTAGAGAAAGATGAGGTCTGAGAGCAGAGAGTGTGTCAGGCTATAGGGCCTTGTAGGCCAAGGTGGGGGAATCTTAAGCAAAGATTTTCTTTTTTTTCTTTTTTTTTCTTTTTCTTTTTTTTGGGGGGGGGCAGGGTCTCACTCTGTCACCTAGGCTGGAGTGCAGTGGTATCATTGCAGCTCACTGTAACTTCAAACTCCCAGGCTCAAGCCATCCTCCCACCTTGGCTTCCCAAAGTGCTGGGATTACAGGTGTGAACTATGGCGCCCAGCCTGATTTTCATTTTTAAAGGCTCCCTCTGGCTGCCCTGTGGAGAGCTGACTACAGGGGGCAGGGTGGGGGCAGAGAGGCCAGTGAGGAGGCCACTGCACATCTCTGAACAAGAGACGGTGGCGGCTCAGACAAGGACAGAGGCAGTGGCCGTGGAGAAGAGTGGACGGATTTGAGAGTGAATCAAATATAGGCTTTTGCGTCCTCATGTCGGCCTGGGGGGCAGGGGGCTGGCTCCTGTGTCTGCTGGGTCCCCTCTCTCACCTCTCCTGCTCCTTCCCACTTAGGTGTGTCAAATGCGTCAACAAATACTCCACCCCTGAAGCCCTGGAGCACCACCTGCAGACCACCACTCACAACTTCCCTTGCCTGCACTGCCAGAAGGTGGGTGCCGCTGGCCATACAGGGGCCAGGAGGTGGTGGGCGAACACCTCACCCTTCCCTTCTCCCCTCCTGTCTCAGCACATGCAGGCCGGGCTCTAGGGCATCTCCACTGAGGACACTGTATCGTTGAAGAGTAAGAGCCCTGCTGCCCATCGTAGCTGTCGCCCTCCAGGTGTGGCCACGGGGCGCTGCTGCTGAGACAGGCCAGGACGGGCCCACATGGGCTGAGACGTCTCCTGGGTCCAGGCCCAGCCTCTGAGCAGCTGCCTCCCAGCTTCCCGATGGGTTTTTATCCTTGTTATTATTGGTTCTTTTCAGTGAGTCTGGAAGCTCCCACTGAAGCCTGTTCCTAATATCATCAAATAACCAGGAAATGTTCCAGTTTCCAGTTGTCTCAAATCATCATCACTTTTGTAAAGTTTGTTTGAATCAGGTCCATAGATTGTGATTGATTGATACAACATAAGTTCCTTTCTTTTTTTTTTTTTTTTGAGACAGAGTCTCACTCTGTTTCCTGGGCTAGAGTGCCGAGGCATCAGCCTAGCTCACAGCAACCTCACACTCCTGGGCTCAAGTGATCCTTCTGCCTCAGCCTCCCGAGTAGCTGGGACTACAGGCATGCACCACAACACCCAGCTAATTTTTCTATTTTTAGTATAGACAGAGTCTCGCTCTTACTCAGGCTGGTCTTGAACTCCTAAGCTCAAGCGATCCTCCTGTCTCAGCCTCCCAGAGTGCTAGGATTATAGGCGTGAGCCATTGCGCCTAGCTCATAAATTTCTATTAATCTGCAGTTTCCCTGACCACTGCTCCTTTTTTTTTTTTTTTCTTTCATTTGTTGAAAAAACTGAGCTATTGGTCCTGTAGAGTTTCCCACAGCCTGCATTTCGCTGGGTATATCCCCTTAGTGTGTTTAACTTGCTTCTTCATTCTGCTCATTTTCTTACAACCTTACATGGCAGGTTTTCCAGGACAGCCCTGGTTTCACTTTGGTCTTATTCTAGATGTTTCTAATTCCATAGCCTAATTTTGAACTTGGAATTTGTGATCCAAGTAAAAGATATCATTAACTGAGTAAGAATCACTGTTCTGAGCATTTTACCTGAATTGACTCATTTATACTATTATTATCCCCATTTTACAGATAGAAAAACTGAGGCACAGAAAGGTCACCCAGCTAGGAAATGATGGGGCCAATAAGTAGTAGAGCAAGTTGGGTCTGTGGCCCTGACTACTGCTCTACCAAATGAATGAATGAATGGATTGGAAAGAGATTTTGGCTTCTGTGTTTCCTGGCTTTTTATTACCTTTGCATTCATTTCTTTAGTTATTCGTTCATTTTTCAATTCATTCCTTTAGTTGTTGGTCATTTGACTCAGGCCCTGTGCTGGGGAGTGAAAGCCCCGCTCTGCCCTCTTGGAGCTCCTGTGTAAGCAAAGGGCTGTCATTCAGTGGCTGAAATGCTGACTTTAGAGTGTGGGTGGATAACGGCAGAATTCGCTTTGCCTGACGTGGCACCAAGGAGTCAGGAAGGCTTCAGAGAACATCCTGGGCAGAAGGAAGGAAGAACATCCTGGGCAGAAGCTCAGGCGTGTTTGAGTTGGGCTCGTGGGTCAGCAGTGGGAGCCATGAAGTTCTAAGGACCGAGTCTGACACTGTGGGCCCTGGCCCCTCCTAGGCAGAAAGGAAGGTGTCTCCACGGGGGGCTGGAAACAAGGGGCCTTTGGGCTCAGAGGATGGCGAGGGGAGAGGGGCCTGGTGAATCAGACTTGAAACCCACGCTCTCTTCTGCCAGGTGTTTCCTTGCGAACGCTACCTGCGGCGTCACCTGCCCACCCACGGCAATGGGGGCAGGTTCAAGTGCCAGGTATGCAAGAAGTTCTTCCTGCGGAAGCACTACCTCAAACTGCACGCTCACATCCACTCAGGTGGGTGCCCTGCCCCCCTCTTCCCCTCCTTCTCCCCCTTCCTCTCCCCATCTCCCTCAGACCATTCCCCACAGGGCAGCTGTAACACATAAATGATCAGGACATTCCCTGCTCCAAACTTCTCAGTATTTTCTATTTTGTCCTGTTCAGTTTTAGTTTTTTAAAATAACCACCAACAGGTTGTGACTTGTAGTTTCCAGTTGGCAAAATACTCTTAATTCCCTTCCCCAAATGTAATTGCTGTTACTGGTCTACTCGGCGTTATTCTGGTTTAATTTTATATCTGTACAGCACACTTGTTTACTTTTATAAAAATAGGCACATAATATAACGTATATGCCCTTTTTTCTTATCAATATACCTTATTCTGTAACAGCACCTGCTTTTTCACAGCTATATAGCAGTCCTCTATGGACTTTTTGTCTGATATTTAGCCAGTTCTCTAGGGACGAACCCTTAAATTATTTTTCAGCTGTTAGTTTGCACACACAATGTAGTGTGGGTCCCTTGGCAAGCTTTTGGGAGTATATTTGTAGTGTATGTTCTTAGCAGTGGAAATGCTAGGTTAAAATGATTGTGCAGTACTGCATTTCAGTTTGGGATGATGAAATGTTCTAGAGATGGATGGTGGTGACGGTTGCACAACAGTGCAAATGTACTTAATGCCACTGAACTGTACACCTAAAGATGGCTAAAATGGTAAATTTTATGTTATATATATTTTACCACAATAAAAAAGAGGCTGCACATGGTGGCTCACACGTGTTATCCCAGCACTTTGGGAGGCAGAAGTGGGAGGATCACTTGAGGCCAGGAGTTCAAGATCAGCCTGGGCAACATAGCAAGACCCCATCTCTACAAAAAATTTTAAAAATTAGCCAGGTGTGGTGGTGCGTGCCTGTAGTTCCAGCTACTCAGGAGGCTGAGGCAGGAGGATCACTCGAGCCCAGGAGTTTGAGGTTGCAGTAAGCTACAATCAGGCCTGGCCTGCACTCTAGCCTGGGTAACAGATGAGAGACCCTGTCTCTTAGAAAAGAAAAAGAAAAAGAAGTTAATTTTGGTAGAGATTACCAAATTGCTCTCTTTACGGTTTTTAAAATTATTATTCAAAAGAAATATGTGCTTATAAAAATGGGAGCAATATAAAAGTACATAAAATGTTAAATTCCTCCTTCAAGTCCTAATTGCTACTGCCAATTTGGTGTGTTCCCCTCCCCCACGCCCCTTTCTCCCTACAGCTTCAGTATATATACAGACACACATGGCTAGGGCTTTTGGCGGTGTGGGGATTGTATTTTTTCTAACAACAATGGGACTGGCCGGGCGCAGTGGCTCACGCCTGTAATCCTAGCAACTCTGCGAGGCCAAGGCTGGAGGATTGTTTGAGCTCAGGAGTTCGAGACCAGCCTGAGCAAGAGCGAGACCCTGTCTCTACCAAAAATAAAAAGAAATTAGCTGGACAACTAAAAATATATAGAAAAAATTAGCCGGGCATGGTGGCGGTGCCTGTGGTCCCAGCTACTCGGGAGGCTGAGGCAGGAGGATCACTTGAGCCCAGGATTTTGAGGTTGCTATGAGCCAGGCTCACGCCACGGCACTCTAGCCCGGGCAACACAGTGAGACTCTGTCTCACAAAAAAAAAAAAAAAAAATCGGACTGTGTTAAGCTGTTCTAGAGCTTTCTTTCTCTCCTGGCGATATGTTTGGGAGGTTTGTCCAGATCAGGAAACACAGATTGACCCTAATCTTTTTTTTTTTGAGACAGAGTCTCACTGTGTTGTCTGGGGCGAGTGCCGTGGCATCAGCCTGGCTCACAGCAACCTCAAACTCCTGGGCTCACACGATCCTACTGCCTCAGCCTCCCGAGTAGCTGGGACCACAGGCACACGCCACCATGCCCGGCTAATTTTTTTCTATATATTTTTAGCTGTCCAATTAATTTCTTTCTATTTTTGGTAGAGACAGGGTCTCGCTCTTGCTCAGGCTGGTCTCGAACTCCTGAGCTCAAACAATCCGCCCGTCTCAGCCTCCCAGAGAGCTAGGATTACAGGCGTGAGCCACCGCGCCCAGTGACCCTAATCTTTTTAAAGACTGCAGAGCATTCCATCATAAGGACCAGAATTTCCGAATCAACCGGGTTGGCATTTTTCAACAGGACCTTATTCATTCCAGAGGGAGAACAGACAGGAAATAATGGCAGGAAATCATAACAGCCCAGTAACAGCCCTTTTCCAAAGGGCAGATTGTGACCAAAGGGAGCTTTGTAGGCAACTCCCTCTTTTTCCTGTGGACTCCACAGGTAACCCCGGACATCCATTGGGTGAGAGCTGCCCTTCCTCCCCCACACTCTTCCGTGTCCCCCAGGTGGGTTTAGCAGTAGGAAGATCTGGGGTAGCTTAGGTGGGTTCTGGATCACTCTGCCGGGCTGGAATCTGAGGTGTAGACCGTGAGCAAGTCACGTCACCTCCCGGAACTTCAGTCTTCTGGTCTATAAAACGGGCGCAATGTTGGTATTACTGCTTACCTCGTGGTGTGTGGCAAGGGTTCCACTAGATAAGGTGAGATTCCCCTCCCATGGTGTACGCCATTGCGGTAAATGCCATGACCGTCCACACTACTCAGGCTACACCTCAGACTCACCCTTGACTCCTCTCTTCTTCACACACCCCGCAGGCAATCCGCGGGCAAGGGCTGCCCGTCCTACCTTCCCCACGTAGCCCGTCTTGACCACTTCCTGTCTGTTGCACTGGCCTCCGCCCTCTCCCTTGTCGGTCTGTTCTCCACAGGCAGCCAGAGGGAGCCTGTTAAAACCCTTAAATCAGGCCGGGCGCGGTGGCTCACGCCTGTAATCCTAGCTCTCTGGGAGGCCGAGGCGGGCGGATCGTTTGAGCTCAGAAGTTCGAGACCAGCTTGAGCAAGAACGAGACCCCGTCTCTACCAAAAATAGAAAGAAATTAATTGGACAGTTAAAAATACATAGAAAAAATTAGCCGGGCTTGGTGGCGCATGCCTGTAGTCCCAGCTACTCGGGAGGCTGAGGCAGTAGGATCGCTTGAGACCAGGAGTTTGAGGTTGCTGTGAGCTAGGCTGACGCCACGGCACTCGCCCCAGGCAAGAGAGTGAGACTCTGTCTCAAAAAAAAAAA
>CAUYSK010089738.1:0-15546 GCA_963575035.1 Avahi laniger
AAAAAAAAAAAAAAAAAGAAATGCAATACCCACATAGAACCGTGGTTTATAACTTGGATAAAAATTAAGCCAACTTCTGATGAACAGTCAGTCCCTTCACCTCCTACCCTCAAACTGTGTTTTCTCAGAAACAGTCCCATCTCTCAAGAAACGACTAGCTGTGGCCTCGGCTGGCAACACAGATTAGCTTCCTCTTTCGATACCGTCATAATAAGCTTTTTTTTTTAAACCCCACAGGTTTCACTAAATTTATCATTATTATAAAGGTACCTCCTTTTGGAAAGTTTTGCAGGTCAAACAGGAAGGAGGATTCACATATATCATAACTATCCTCAAAAAGTTACACCATGTCAAAGCTAAAGAAAACCTACCAACCAGGCCAGGAGAAGACCAATTCTATTAGTACAGCATTAACAGCTGACTTTCTCTCTTAGATTTTCCTATTTTCAACTAGGGGTAATCAGTAAGTTTTCAAATACTGATGTCCATACCTATACGGTACTTTCCTGCCAAGATACTCAAAGCCTTTTTTTTTTAATAGATATGTCAACCATCTTCAACCCTACAAGTAAAATAGTTGAACAAACATTATGAATTTTATTCATAAATTGAGCAATGAGCCAAAAGCAAAGCTCGACTAAAATCCAAGTCATAGTAAACACTACCATATTAATGGAGAAGAAACACAAACCTTGGTACACATTTCTATTGTTTGCTCTGTAAAGAAAGTTCTATTATATTTGATGAAAGGTTTCTCAATGACCACATAATCAACTAGAACCACTATGTAGGATTATTTGGTGCCTGTGATGTGTCAGGCCTGTATGACATACCTTACTGGGATTACCTCTCCTAAATCTTCACAACCCTGTGAAGTGGACATTATCACACCCATTTTACTGTCACTCAAGGAAGTCAAGTCATCAGTACACAATAACACACTAGGGAAGCACAAAATAGGAATGTAACTTAGTTTTGTGTGATTTAAGAAACTATGTATTTCCGGCCGGGCGCGGTGGCTCACGCCTGTAATCCTAGTTCTCTGGGAGGCCGAGGAGGCGGGCAGATTGTATGAGCTCAGGAGTTCGAAACCAGTCTGAGCAAGAGGGAGACCCCGTCTCTACTAAAATTAGAAAGAAATCAATTGGACAACTAAAAATATATAGAAAAAACTAGCCGGGCATGGTGGCGCATGCCTGTAGTCCCATCTACTCAGGAGGCTGAGGCAGGGGGATCGCTTGAGCCCAGGAGTCTGAGGTTGCTGTGAGCTAGACTGACACCACGGCACTCTAGCCTGGGCAACACAGTGAGACTCTGTCTCAAAAAAAAAAAAAAAAAAAAGAAACTATGTATTTCCCACATTACGCTGTCTCTAACACATCCAAGTTGGTGTCTTTACCATCCTTTCCACAAACCCTGAATTCTACCCAGCACCAAGTCTCACACCTTACCTCAGGTGTGATTACCACCCCATCTCTCACACAAACCCCACTTCTGTGAAGATCCAGCCTGTGACAGATCTTCTCTAAACAGCCTCTCTGATGGAACCCTCTCCGTGACAATCTCGTCTGTTCCTTACATTTAATACCTTCAGCATTCATATACAATTTCTTGTCAACAGACATATTATAAGAGCCAGGCAATAGGGCCATAGAGATAAGACATTACTTGTTTGAAGCTTTTTAAAAGAAAACAATTCTACGAAGCAGCGACTGCAAGCACAGCGCTTTCCGGCAGTGCTGACTGGGGAGAGCAGCCCGACCAGCTGGTGCCTGCGGGGGCCTCGTGGGAGGAGAGGCTGGAAGGAAGGGGAATTCTAGCAGAAGGAACACCCATAAAAGGGAATGGCCTATCAGCAAGGAGTAGTAAATTCGGGAGGGGTCCCAAAACGTGTCGAGAGCAGGTCCTCGTGGGCTGTGTGACAGGCACAGGCACTGGACAGGACCCCAGTGAAGTTCTCTAAAGGACTGGTATGAGCACATATGAGTTTCAAGAAAATAACTCCCAGCAGCACAGAAGATGGACTGGAACGAGGAGGAAGGCAATTTCACACTGATACACTGAAGGTTTAATTAAGAGGCGATGGGGGCCGGCGCGGTGGCTCATGCCTGTAATCCCAGCACTCTGGGAGGCCAAGGCGGGAGGATCACTTGAGCTCAGGAGTTCCAGACCAGCCTGAGCAGGAGCAAGACTCTGTCTCTACTAAAAAAATTAGCCAAGTGTGGTGGTTTGGCCCTATAATCCCAGCTGCTTGGAAGCCTGAGGCAGGATTGCTTAAGCCCAGGAGTTTGAGGTTGCTGTGAGCTATAATGATGCCACTGCACTCTAACCAGGGCAACACAGCAAGATTCTGTCTCCAAAAAAAAAAAAAGAGGTGATGAGGCCTGAGCCAAGTAGCTGCAGTGGGAATGGAAAGAGTTCTACTAATCAAGCATTTCAAAGGCACACGTGCACCATCACAGCCTTGCTAATAAAGTATATATTGTTTTGGAAACATCTAGTAGGGTTCAACCTTTTCCAAACGATAGGGTGACTGTCCCTGAAGTCTTCAGTCTCTTTCAATCCATCATAATTTCAACTTCCTAAATTTGACAGGACAACGTTATTGATTAAATCCTAATTCCACACATGTTCAAACTGAAAAAGCCCTAACCTACTGCTGAGTGTCTCTGAAACCCAAAAACTGCCTGGGAAAATATCTTCACAAAATAGGTAGACTTTGTTAACGTGGTTTGGAAAATGGACAGCTTTCCCCTTGTATTCTTGTATAAAATAAGATATACTAATCTTCGCTTCAAGTAACAAAATCAGTAAGTCTCTCACCATGTTCCTCGTGGGCACCCCAGTCACTGAGACACGTGCGCCCTGTGAAGGTGAGTGCACCCGGGTCTGTTTTCTTGTAAGATGGAATGGCTGGGCTGGAGCCGTCCTTCTTGATTATTTTCACCAACAGATTCTCCTTAATATCCTACATGGATATTAAAGTACAAAATTCCTTGATAATTCCTATTTTATCTTAAAAATTTACAGGAATTTCAAAGTTCTACTTCCGCATGTATCCGTATTTTAAATATAAACAACAACATCCTCCCCCCAATTCCGAGTACAACTGGTGGTCCTGGAAGCAGGGCCACGTTTCCAGTGACAGAGTACTCTCCCTGCAGACTCCCGCTGCTCCCCTGTGAGCGCGCAGGGCAGAGCTCCCCACGGGAGGGCTGTGGCTCACACCAGGGGCCTCTGTCAAAAGGCTACTGTTAGGCAAGATTCCAACCAGCTGAGCGGAGGGCAGCGGCAGCACCCAGGCCTCCAGCCAGGAGCAGGCTTTTTATCAGAGGTGAGCTCTTTGCAGCCAGGGAGTTCTGTGAGTTCACCATGGAGACCCACTCCTAGCAGTGTGCTGCCCAGGATCCAGTTCAAGAAGCCCATCAAATTCAGAAGCAAGGAAAGACACTGGTACATTCCTCAGACCTTGTTCCAATTTCCCAGTTTCACAGGCATTCCTTTGTATAAGTGTGTGCAGTTCTACACAATTTTATCAGTGTGGATTCGTGTAAACACCACCACAATCAAGACTAGAACAATTCCATTATCACGAAGGTCCTTGTGCTGCCCCTTGGTGGTCACACCCTTCCCCACCGCAGCCCTAACCACTTACCCACTGAGGGACATGTGGGTTGTTTCCAATTTGGTGCTATTACAAGCTGCTAAGAACATTCGTGTATATATTTTTATGTGGACATACGGTTGCCTTTCTCTGGGATAAATGCCCAGGAGTGCAACTGCTGGGTCAGGTAAGATAAGTGTATGTTCAGTTTTTTAAGAAACTGCCAAACTATTTTCCAGAGTGGCTACACCATTTGATATTCCTACCAGCCATGTATGAGATCCAGTTTCTCTGCATTCTTAGAGTATTGTGGCCTCTACATTTTAGCTGTTCTAGTAGATGTCTAGTGACACCCTGCCACCATTATTTTATTTTGCATTTTCCTGATAGCTAATGATATTTTTCATATGCTCATGTGCTTATCTACCATCTGTGTTCATATCTTTTGCCCATTTTCTAACTGGAGTGTTTTTTACTGTTATTATTTTTTTTTTGCCCAGAGAATGTCTACCACAGAACACCGTTAAATTTTGAGAGTTCTTTATATTTTCCAGATATAAGTTCTTTGTCAGATATGTGGTTTACATTTTCTCCGAGTCTGTATTCATCTTTTCATTTTCTTTCTTTCTTTTTTTTTTTTTTTTTGAGACCGGGTCTCACTCTGTTGCCTAGGCTAGAGTGCAGTGGTGTCATCATGGCTCACTACAGCCTTAAACTCCGGGGTTCAAGCAATCTTCCTGCCTCAGCCTCCCAAGTAGCTAGGACTACAGGCACACACCACCATGTCCAGCTAGTTTTTCTATTTTTTTTTTTTTTTAGAGATGAGGTCTCGCTTTATTGCTCAGATTGATCTCAAACTCCTGGCCTCAAGTAATCCTCCCACCTCAGTCTCCCAAAGTGCTAGGATTACAGGTCTGAGCCACTGCACAGGGCCTCATCTTTTCATTCTCTTAACAGGATCTCTTGTAGAGCAAAAATTTTTAATCCTAATTAAGTGCAATTTATTAATTTTTTAAATTTTATGGATTGTGCTTTTGATATCATTTCTAAGAACCCTTCGTCTAGCCTTAGATCCTGAATCTTCTCCAGTTTTCTTCTGAAAGCTTTATATTTTACATTTATGATCTATCTTAAGTTAACTTTTGTATAAGTGTCAGATTTAGGTTGAGATTCCTTTTTTTGGGCTGTGAATGTCCTATCTTTCTTCCGTTAAGTTGTTTTGCACCTTTCTCAGAAATCAGTTCACCATACTTTCATGAGGCTATTTCTGGATTCTATTCCACTGACTTATGTGTCTATCCCTCTGCCAACAGTCTTGATTACTGGAGTTACACAGGAAGTCCTAATATCAGGTACAGTGATTCCTCTATTTTTCTTTTTCAAAATCATTTTGGCCATTTTGTAGTTCCTTTGCCTTTCCACATAAATTTTAAAATAAGTTTGTTTATATCTACAAAAAATTTTCCTGAGATTTTGATAGAAATTGTGTTAAATCTATAGAACAATTTGGGGAGAACTGACACCTTCACTATGCTGAGTCTTCCAATCCATGAACACAGTGGTCTCTCCATTTACTCAGATCATCCTTTTATCAGTGTTTGGTGCTTTCAACATACAGGTTCTATACATATTTTGTTAGATCTGTCCCAAAATGTTTCATTTTCTTAGACCAATTATAAACACTGTGTTTTAAATCTTGGTTTTCCATGTGTTCACTGGTAATATACAGAAATACAACTGTTTTTTCTTGGAGGGCACAATTATTTTTGTATGCTGATCTTGCATACAGCAACTTGGCTTAACTCACTTATTAGTTCCACGGAGGTTTGGGGGCAGATTCCTTGGGGTTTTCTACATAGACTTTTATGTCATCTGCAAATAGGGACAGTTTTATTTCTTTGTTTTCAATCTGTATGCTTTTTATTTCCTTTTCTTGGCTCTGTGTGCTGGCTAAGATTCAGTACTCCAATACATTTTTTAAAATTCATGTTGAATTTAAAAACCTACAGAGGAATTCCAAGAGAAGCACAAACAATTTTTTCCTGAATCAAGATGCAAATTCCTAACAGAATACGTCATTACCCGAGTATTGTTTGTGTGCATTTTATACAATGACACAGCACAGCCATCAAAATCACAAAATTAATAGTGATGCTTACTCAAGTTTCACCAACTGTCTCAATAATGTCCTTAAAATATCCAAAAAAGGATCAATAACATTTAGATGTTGCATTTAGATGTCGTATTTCTTTAGTCCCCTTCAATCCAGAACCATTCCTCAGTCTTTCCTAGTCTTCGTTAACCTCTTGAAGACCATATGTCAGTTGTTGTACAGTGTCTCTCCATGTGAGTTGTCTGATATTTCTCCGCAAATGAGTTCAGTGTGTGCATTTTTCATAGGTTCAGAGTGATGCTCTGTGCTCCTTGCACATTAGCAGGTGGTTCAGGATTTTGATGTAATGTGTCCCATTATTGGTCTACATTGTTTAAGGATAGTGTAAACCAGACTTCTCCACTGTATAATGTTACCCTCTTTGTATTTAATAAATATTTTGTAAAGAGATACTTTAAGACTACATAAACACCTCGTTCATCATCAAATTTTCACTCACCAAGTTTAGCATCCATTTTAACATTTATTAGTTGGCAACGTATACAAAGGTAGAACTTCCCCTATTGCTTATTTATTCATTCATTTCTTTATGTCAATACAGGTTCCTGGATTCCTATTTTATTCAATAGGTTATAATCATTATTTATTTTGATTCTCAAATTAGCCCAGATTTGGGCCAGCAGGCTCAAGCTGGCTTTTGTGTCCTTCTGACATGCCTTCATCATTTTTTGAGCATGTCCTTATGTTCTGGCACTACAAGACATTCCACACTATTCTTATATTTTCCCTGTCCTAGCCCTGGATTCAGCCATTTCTTCAAGGAGCCCTATTTTCATCTTAGTGGAGAATAAAATTTAGATATCAAAAGCTAAGCATGCCCAATGATAATACGGTGTCACTGTTCCCAAAACTTCTCAGTGGACAGAGCTAGGGACTATATGTATGCGCACACTTACATTCATATCTATCTGCATATCCACACTCACTGAAAACCATGCATCTACACACTGACACACTAATGCTAATCCGACACTACAGGGCTCACTCTGGCTTTCCCCCACTCTTCACATGCAGGCCCCCCGTCAAGGACGTCACACCCTTACTTACATGCCTTCCACATGTAGACCCCCAACCCCAAGGGCTTTTAGACTGAATTATTCAGGCAGAGAGAAGGGGAAGCTAAATGATATCTTTAATACTTCTTTTACTAACCTATTATTCAGAAATAACAAAAATTATGCACATTTTTTTTTTTAATATCAGTCCCCCAAAAAACGTTGTACCTGTTAAGGAATCAACTGTGTAAGAAGAAGGTGAATGGGGTAAGGAGGAGAACCGGACAAACAGGGGCAAGAAATGAAGCATACGAGAAATATTTCAAAGTCATCTGATGCAGCCCTCTATAATTCATTCACAAATATTCTCTAGAAGGTCTCTGATAATGAGAAAACTACCTACAATAATGAGTGTACTAGTTCAGAGGGTTAGTTTGTATGTTTAAACAGCTCTTGGGAGTAAGAAAGATCAGCTTATACTGACATGAAATTCACCAACGGTATTATTCACTCATGAACACTCTACTCTAGGTCTGTTTTGGGTTTAACACAGGATAATGAATTCCTTTTTCCACATAAAAGGACAATTATCTAAAGTCAGCTATCAATCTGCTCTGTTTAGGTTTCCTCTTTTCCTATCTAATCAATTCTAGCTTCTTCACTAAGAGTTCTAGTTCTTATTCCTTAGAAACACGCTGGGTGCATCAATGGCCTGTAGAAATAAATTATTAAAAGCACAAATCCAAAGACCAAAGTCCTAACAGTTAATGAGAAAACCTTTAAGTAACAAAACTGTCAAGAATAGATTTGAGAATATAAAGTACTAAACTGACAAATGGTCTTTATTTTCATACTTTAGAAGGGATATCAGCAAATATTTACTTAATATTACAGCTACCATAAAATTTATGTTAAATCTATACTTATTCTGATAACTATTATAAAAGTTTTTATTTAAATCTTCTTACTAAGAAGGGTAACAACTACTTTCTTATAATGCATAAATATTTATTTTAACATTTGAAGGTCTATTGTCTTACAATTCTGAGACTACCAAAATGTTTCTTAATTTTTTGATTTGTCTGCACATTTTCGGGGATTTATCTGTAAAGAAAATCATAGCATGTATAACTGTGGTGGTTCTGAAACATATTTGTAATTCTTTGATACTTCTTCCAACAATCAATAGAATATTGATCCTCTCCCCTTGAACAGGAAAGGCCTTAGTGACTCAGCCCTAACAAACAGAATATGGTGGAAGTTATGTGTAACTTCTGAGCCTAGGTCACAGAAGGCAATAAAGGCAGGTATGATAGTTCACACCTGTAATCCCAGCACTTTGGGAGGCCGAGGTGGGAGGATCATCTGAGGCCAGGAATTCAAGAGTCTGGGCAATATGGCAAGACCTCATCTCTACAAAAAGTTTAAAAATTAGCCAGGCATGGTAATGTGCACCTGTAGTCACAGCTACTTGGGAGACTGAGGCAGGAGGATCCCTTGAGTCCAGGAATTTAAGGCTGCAGCGAGCTATGATGCTCCAGCCTGGGCCACAAAGTGAGACCCTGTCTCTTAAAAAAATAAAAAAAAGGGCAATACAGCTTGTGCCTGGCTTTTTAAGAATGCTCACCCTTGAAACTTAGCTGCCATGTTGTGGCAAACACCAGGTCACATGGAGATGCCATGTGTAAGTGTTCCAGCTGACAGCCCCAGTTGAGGTCATAGTCAAAAACACAGTGAAGAAGCCTTCCAGGTGACTCTAGCCCCAGCTGAACTACAACTGAACAAAAGACCTTGAGCAAAAATCACCTGTCTGAGCCCAGTCAATTCCCTCCCGGCCGGATTTGTGAACATAATAAATAATTGCTATGTTTTAAGCCACTGTTTTGGGGTGGTTTGTTATATAGCAACAGATAAAATGACAGGTTCCTTTCTTTTCGATCCTTATGCCTTTTATTTCTTATTCCTGCTAACTAACTATACTGGCTAGGATCAAAAACATAATATTAAGTAGAAGTGGTAACAGTGGGCATCCTTCTTTTATCATGTCATCATTAAGAGTGACATTGTTGTCAGTATCTGTTAGATATCTTATTTTAGGTGACAGAAGTTCTCTTCTATTTCTAGTTTGCTACATGTAGTTTTTATTAATCACCAGCAAGAACATACTTCAAATAACCTTTCTCCATCAATTGAGACAATCATATGGCTTTTTCTCCTTTACTTTGTTACTGTGAATTATATTTATGAAATTTTCTATGAAGCCACCCTTACATTCCTAAAATAAAGTTAATATGGACATGATACATTATGTTTTTTATATATTGCTGTATTCAGTTTGCTAAACTTTTGTTAGGATTTTTACACCTATATTCATGAGGAAGATAGGCTTGGAACTTTCATTCCTGTTAATTAATGGTTTGGCTATCAAACTTCTATAATGGCCTCACAGAAAGAAATGGGAGGATTCTTTTTTCCTATTATCTTGGAGAGTTTGCTTCATTATAAAATACACCTACAAAACCAAGTGGCCCAGTTAATTTCTTTAACTGTAACAGGACTTTTCAGACTTTCTACTGCTGTGTCAGTCAGTTTTCGTAAACTATTTTTCTAGGAATCTGTTCCATTTCTCCTAAATGATCACATTTATTACCATAAAATTGTTTGCCGTATTCAATTCACTTAATTCCTTTCCCATCTGTGTTTATGTTTTCCTTTTTCTCTTAATATTGTTTATACGTATCCTCTGTTTGATTGTTCTTGCTCAATCTTGCCAGAGTTTAGTAGTCTTATGAAGGAACTAACATCTGGTTTTGCTGGTTCTTTGTATTGTAACTTTTATTCCTATTTCTGCTCTTTGTTTTAAATTATTTCCTTACTGCTTTGTGCTTATTCTGTTATTTTTACTTTAAATTAGGGTAGACAGCATAACGTTTGTTTTTAATATAAACATTTAGAGCAATATATTTTCTTGGTAGTACTGTTTTTGTTGCTTTATGCAAGTTTTGGTAAGTAGTTAAGTTTCCATTATGAGTTTGTCTTGACCTTCGTATTTAGAAATGTTAAAATTTCCAAATTTATGGAATTTTTATCTTCTTATTAGTAACTGATAATTTGCATTAAGATCAGAGAATATGGCCTGTAATATAGCAATTCTTAAATTTCAAAATTTATTTTACAGCCTAGTTGATGGTCCTTTTTTTCCTTTTTACAAATAGTCCATGTAAGCCCTATAAGAACGTATGTTTTCTAATTGTTGGATATAGGATTCTCTATATTTTTCTTATTAACACTGTTGTACAAATATTCTTTTTTTTTTTTAAGAGACCGGTTTTCACTCTGTCGCCCAGACTGGAGTGCAGCGGCACAATCATTGCTCACCGTAGCCTCAAAGTCCTGGGCTCAAGTCATCCTCCCACCTTAGCATCACAGGTAGCTGAGACTGTAAGTGCACGCCAGCATGCATCCCACCCAGCTAATTTTTAAATTTTTCTGTAGAGACACTATGTTGCCCAGGCTGGTCTCAAACTGCTAGGTAGCCTCAAGGGATCCTCTTGTCTCAGCCTTCAAAAGTGCTGGGATTATAGACATTGGCCACCATGCCTGGCCTGATCTACTACTTCTTTATAAAATACTTTGTCTTCTTAAGCAGCCCATGAACACGGACTTGTCAATTTCTCCCCATTATTCTATTCATTTTTGCTTAATACATGTTGAGGTTACTTTATTAGTTGCATACAAATCTCAAAGCTAACAACAACATTTAAATTTAAAGTAGCTATGCCATTTGCTGAGATCACTGAGGGGGAGGCAGGAAGCCTAGAAGTTTTTCTTACTTCTTCCATACCCAGTAACTCACTGAAAAAAGACATTTATTGAGAATCTTCTTGTTCTGTAGCAGGAACAAACTATGGACTATATAACCTGACATACTACTGGAACCATAAGTCTGTGTTAATTTCCTTCAAAATCTGGCTGTTTCACATGGATGAATCTTGAGGATATTATGTCGAGTGACATAAGCCAATCACAAAAAGACAAAACTACATGATTCCTCATATATCTGGTATCTAAAGTAATCAAACTCTTAGAAAGTAGAATGGTGGTTGCCAGAGGCTGGGGGAGCCGGGGGAGAAGAAAATGCTGGAGAGTTGTTATTCAAGGTATATAGTCATGCAAGATGACAAAGTTATAGAGATCTGTTGTACAACAATGCACACACAGTTAACAATATTGTAATGTACACCTAAAATTGCTAGAAGGGCAAATCTGTGTTATGTATTTTTTACCGCCCCCTGCCAACGCAGAGATTGACTGTCCAGTGAAAAGAGGTAACAGCTCACTGAACTACTGCTGGCGCTTTCTTTTAGAACAAATAGTAAACTAGGATTTCTACCTGTACCTCAAATGGTAAGGCAGATTTCAAAATCTGGCAATAGTCTCTAATAATATAAAGACATTCCCAAAGTGACCATTAAAATCTACTCTCTTTTCAAACAAGCAAGTTCTAGCCCATCTCTTCTATGCTGTCTCATAGCGAACTGAGGCAATTATAGGATCATTGTGGATTTCTTCAAATTCTTTCTATTTCAAAATCGGCTTTTTCCTTTAAGTTTCTAATATTCAGACTTCCAAATGTAGTTTCCATGTGTCAGTCTGAGGACTGGTGCCAAAGTGGGTTTAAAAGAATCATGTAAGAAGATTGTTTAAAAATACAGATTTCCAGACCTGCTAAATCCAAACTTAGAAAAGAAAGATCTGGGACTCTGAATTTTTTAAAAAAATTATTTTTCCATTCCCTTTTCTCTCACAGGCTGTGATTCATTCTCCCAAAGGCCATCCCTGGGCTGGGCGTGGTGGCTCACGCCTGTAATCCTAGCACTCTGGGAGGCCCAGGTGGGCGGATTGTTTGAGCTCAGGAGTTCAAGACCAGCCTGAGCAAGAGCGAGACCCTGTCTCTACCAAAAATAGAAAGAAATTAATTGGACAGCTAAAAATATATATAGAAAAAATTAGCCGGGCATGGTGGCGCATGTCTGTAGTCCCAGCTACTCGGGAGGCTGAGACAGTAGGATTGCTTGAACCCAGGAGTGTGAGGTTGCTGTGAGCTAGGCTAACGCCATGGCACTCACTCTAGCACGGGCAACAAAGTGAGATTCTGTCTCAAAAAAAAAAAAAAAAAAAAAAAGGCCATCCCTGACTCCTTACGCAGAGCTAACTGCCTCTTCTCAGCTCCACCAATACACTGTCATATCTAACGGTATCTATAACATAATTATATGTTTATCTTCTCAACTATACTATAAACTGATAGAGGACAAAGAGCATATATTCATCATTGTAGTCTCAGCAGACAGCATGGCATCAGACATACAGCTGGTTTCTGAACAAACCAACAACTGTAAAGTATTTATTATGTACAGAAACAAGTTTAAATGATATGATGACTACCAGTCAGAAAAGGAGTATCAGTGTCATCCCAGGAGCTTGTAAAAAATACACATTCCTGGGCCCATCTGGACTTAGTGAAAAAGTCCATCTATCTATCTCCATAACTACCATCTATCTCCATAACTCCTCTATTAGATGAGAAACCACTCATGGGAAAGTGGTTGTTGAGTTGATATTTGTAGAAGGGGACTTTGATTGAAATTGGTCAAAATGAGGGAAGGGGAAGAATATTTCGAAAAGGGAATGACATACTTGAAGACACTGGGGTGTTGAAAAAGAGTCACAATAAAACTCCAAGTGATTCAGTTTTCCTGAAACGAATAATTTATAAGAAAATGGCTAGAAAAAATTTAGAGGTGTGTTCCCAAAAGGAGTTCCCACCTCCTGAGTAGCTGGGACTACAGGCATGCGCCACCATGCCCGGCTAATTTTTTCTATATATTTTTAGTTGTTCAGCTAATTTCTTCCTACTTTTTTTTTTTTTAGTAGAGACAGGGTCTCGCTGTTGCTCAGGCTGGTCTTGAACTCCTGACCTCGAGTGATCCTCCCACCTCAGCCTCCCAGAGTGCTAGGATTACAGGTGTGAGCCACCGCACCCGGTCTAAAAACCCTAGTATTATGATTGTTTACAAAATTTTATATGAGAGGGGGTGTGTATATCACAATCTAAATGTCCAACTGCAGGTGAACTGTTATGTAAAAGAATATATATATATATTCATCCTCGTTAGTATAGTGGTTAATAATACATTAAAAAAAAGAAAAAAGAGGCTGAATGTAGTGGCTCATGCCCATAATCCCAGCACCTTGGGAGACTGAGGCAGGAGGACTGCTTGAGGCCAGGAGTTTGAGACTAGCCTGGGCAACATGGCAAGACCCCATATCTCTACAAAGAAATTTTTAAAAAGCTGGGCATGGTGGCGCATGCCTGTAGTCCTAGCTACTTCGGAGGCTGAGGCAAGAGGATCACTTCAGCTGAGGAGTTTGAGGTTGCAGTGCTCTATGATCATGCCACTGCATTCCAGCCTGGGCAACAGAGCGACACTCTGTCTCTAAAAACACTTAAAAAGAACAAAACAAAACAAAACAAAACAAACAAAAAAAGAATGGTATATCCAAAGTCACTGTCAAAGCCATTAAAAACTGTTTATCAGAGGAAAATGTTTACAATATCTTGCTAAGTAGGAAAAGACCTACAAACTACTATGTGCAAGCTTCTAAGCTAGGCACATTCATATATACACCCAGCACTTTGGGAGGCCCAGGCAGAAGGATTGTTTGAGCCCAGGAGTTTGAGGCTGCAGGGAGCTATGACGGTATCAGTGCCTGAGTAACAGAGGAAAAAAAAATTTAAAAAGATTCTAAATTTGAATATATGTATGTGTTTGTTCAGAAAAACACCCAAAGAATATAAATTCAAAAGTTATTATTTGTTTTTAAATCATGAGTTACTTTTCCTTACACTTTTCTATGTTTTATGAGTTTTTTGCAGTGAGTACATACTACTTTTGTAATTTCGGGAAGAAGAAACCAAACTTCACCAATAAATATTTCAAACAATACTTATAAAGGCAATGGAATAATATGAAAAGGAAATATATATATATGCATATATTATATACACATATGTAATATGATTACAATTAAAGAAAGAAAAATTATGTATAAGAAAAAAAGGATGATTGGGAAATAACATCAAAATAACGGTACTTGTGTTTGAAGGATGAAATAATTATGGGTAATTATTTTTTCCTAGTCTATGCCTTGAAATTTTTCTTCAAAGAATGTGCATTATGTAACCAGGAAAAAAATTACCACATTTATCAACCCTGATCCCAAACCCTCCTTTACACTGTATCTTGCCTCCTAAAACAAACCAAAAAATATATACGTGCACACAAACCCATAAGTACTTACATGGGCTTACATCTCTGTATCTGTTTCGATTTCTGTTTTCTGGAAACTTGGCCACTCTATGAGGATAGTCATGGGACTCATTTCGAATTTCCTTAAAATAACAAAAATATATTTTAATATCCTCTTTTTTTAATATCTCTCTTAAATTTTATACAGCAAAACATATTTTCCCAGCCAGCATAAAATAAAATGTATTAATCCCTTATGATATGCCAAGTACTATGCAAAAGCATTGTCTACATCACTTCATTTAATCCTCACAATACTAACAAATGATTCTCCTCCCATTTTATGCGTAAGGAACAACAGGATTTATAGGCTTTCAAAGGTTAAACAATCCACCAAAGGTCATAAAGCTTAGAGGTGGCAGCTCCCAGGACTAAACCAAGGTCCTTCAGACACTGAAGCCTTGTGCTGTAGATCTATTTATTTACTGCTTATTAGGCTCTAGTCAACAGCTATAAGCGAGCATGAAACACCTTATGTGGCAGAACTAATGCAATGGAGGTATCTAAGGTTAGCCATATCATATTCGAATTCTGATTAAAACTCTCATAACGTCAACCTAAATTGCGGACTTTCTACCTTAAAATTCTGACCTATTTCTGCACCTTTCTGCCACATAATTGTTACTTTATTTTGAATATTCTCAAATTTTATCTTTAGAACCACGAATGCTTAACAACAACTAGTATGCCTGAGGCTCATTTTAGGGCCCCTAGGGTTCTCTGCATTACACTTTGGAAGATATTCTACAAGGGTGTCTGCACTAAGTACTCACTACGGGATGTATCCAATAAAGCCAGGTTTTATCTCCCAAATGGAACATTGTTCTAAGAATTCAGATAAAAACAGAAGCATAACAAAAACAAAAAAAATGTGCTTTAACAGTAAAAATTAAATTGGGCTTTTGTTCATGCTACCACATATAAGAAAAAGCATAAAAGCCTAAAAAGTTAGGCACCGTATTGTTTTATAAACTAAACATAAATAAGTTATTCAATCAATTTCTTGAAGAATGTCCTTATTGAGGGTTCCTTACTTTACTGTCTATAGAGATCCTAGGACAGGTAACTTTCTAGTTTATGACTTTACCCTTTGGGCCTAGCATAAAAATTCTTCAGTGAGGCTGGCACGGTGGCTCATGCCTGTAATCCTAGCTCTCTGGGAGGCTGAAGTGGGCGGATTGTTTGAGCTCAGGAGTTGGAGACCAGCCTGAGCAAGAGCGAGACCCCGTCTCTACTAAAATTAGAAAGAAATTAATTGGGCAACTAAAAATATATAGAAAAAAGTAGCCGGGCATGGTGGCGCATGCCTGTAGTCCCAGCTACTCGGGAGGCTGAGGCAGGAGGATCGCTTGAGCCCAGGAGTTTTACGTTGCTGTGAGCTAGGCTGATGCCACGGCACTC
>CAUYSK010089747.1:0-22104 GCA_963575035.1 Avahi laniger
TCACACTTGTAATCCTAGCACTCTGGGAGGCCAAGGCGGGCGGATTGCTTGAGCTCAGGAGTTCGAGACCAGCCTGAGCAAGAGCAAGACCCCGTCTCTACTAAAAAGAGAAAGAAATTAGCTGGACAACTACAAATATAGGAAAAAATTAGCCGGACATGGTGGCGCATGCCTGTAGTCCCAGCTACTTGGGGAGCTGAGGCAGAAGGATTGCTTGAGCCCAGAAGTTTGAGGTTGCTGTGAGCTAGGCTGATGCTATGGCACTATAGCCCAGGTAACAGAGCAAGACCTTATCTCAAAAAAAAAAAGCTAAACAAACACCATAAGACCTAGCAATTGTACTCCTGCTAATTTGTCCCAGATAAATGAAGATATATGCTCATACAAAAACCTTACATGGATGTTTATATAGCAGGTTTATTTGTAACAGCCAAAAACCGCAAGCGACCTAGATGTTCTTCAGTAAGTGAATGGTTAAACAACTGTGGTAGATCCATATTATGGAATACTACTCAGCAATAAAAATAGCAAATTATTGATACAGGCAACACTATGGATGGATCTCCAGAGAATTATGATGGATGACAAAACCCAATCCCAAAATGTCACATACTGTATGATTCCATTTATACTTCATTCTTTTTTTTTTTTCTTTTTTTTAATTAGAGACAGGGTCTTGCTCTGTTGCCCAGGCTGGAGTGCAGTGATGTCTTCACAGCTCATTGTAACCTCCAACTCCTGGGCTCAAGTGACCCTCCCTGCCTCGGCCTCCCAAGTAGTTAGGACTATAGGAGTGTGCCATCACACCTGGCTAATTTTTCCATTTTTCTTAAAGACAGGGTCTCACTGTGTTGCCCAGTCTGGTCTTGAACTCCTGGCCTCAATCAATTCTCCTCCCTTGGCCTCCCAAAGTTCTGGGAGTAAGGTATGAGCCACCAACATTCTTGAAATAACAAAATTATAGAAATGGAGAACAGCTTAGTGGTTGCCAGAGGTTAAAGAGGAGACAAAGGCAAGAGGGAAGCAGGTATGGCTATAAAAAGGCAACATGAGGGATTCTTCTAGAGACAGAATTGTTCTCTATTTTGACTGTTGCAATGTCAAAATCCTGGTTGTCATTTAACACTATAGTTTTGCCAGGTGTTACTATTGGGAGAAGCAAGGTAAAACGTACAGAGGATCTCTGTATTATTTCCTACAACTGCATGTAAATCTACAATGATCTCAAAACAAAAAGTTGAATTAAATATATATCTTTAGATGGATAGATAGATAAACAGATGGGAGGAATTCACCTTGAGCTATTCAGAGAGCCATAGTTGCAAAGAAAGATAGAACCTAATGTGAGCTTTAGGAAAAGGTACGAATGCAGGCCCAGATAGCTAACAAGCACCCCTTCACTGGAGGAGGCACCCCTACTATGTAATCGGGTGACAAGCTGCCCACTGTCCTGAGGAGTAAGCATGCTAATCCATGTCGATGAACTGTAGACATGGAAATCGTAATGTGAGAAGAGTGTGGAAGCCGGGGAGGGGGTTGCTGTAATGCCAAGTGCAAACAGAAAGCCGGGAGTTACCATGGAGTCTAGGAAAGCCAGAGGGCAGGGCACTGGGTGTTTTTCCAGCACTGGTCAGAACACGGAGGGCCAACGTAAACACCAAGTCCACTGGGCAAACACAGCTCTTGCTGAAGGAGGATGTTTCATCAGGGCAGTCGGCCTGTGATGAAAATATACCCTCTAGGAAATCCAATTTCCTTTGCCCGGGTTCTGCATTCATCAAGCAACCTTCTGATCTTAATTTGATTTTTGATGGTTTCCTCACTGGAAGAGAAGGAGCTAGCAGTATCCAGTCTGCTAAATGATGATGCGTTTTCTTCCCTTATGATCCTCCCGTGGTTTTTGGCATTGGGTATTTTGTTCTAAATTGTTTTCTCTCTCAGGCATGATAGTGTTTTCCCTCTAACAAGAACATAGTGCCCCTGAACAAAGGGACTGAGTGAACAAACATTTATTAAGCACCTGCTATGTGCTCAAAATTGTTCAAGAATCAAACGCAAAATGCCAGCTGAGATATGATTCATGCCCTCGGTGAGTGCTAGTTTCCTGTGCCCCTGTACCAGCTGGATGGGCAGTCATGGCAGTATGGCCAAGAGTATAGGCTCCAGAATTAAACCTATGGGGTTCAAATCCTGGTTCCAGTGTTTTCTGTCTGCATGACCTTGAGTGATCTACCCAACCTCTCTGATCCTCCGTTTGCTCATCTATAAAGTAGGAACGGTATGTCACAAAGTTGTTGTAAGGATTAACTGAGTTAATTCGGACCCGACGTAGTACCAGAGACATAGTAAGCATTTATTAAATGGGAATTACTATCACTTTGAAGATCATTCTCATAACCAATACGTCTCAGATTTTCAATCCTGTGAGACGACACTTCCCTCTACTGCCCAACCAACTCGTTTGGCCACCCAAGGTCCAATTATTTACCAAATTCCCCTCTCCAGGTATTTAGGATCCCCGGGGAATGCAGAGAAGTTCTACAAATCTGCGTTGGCCGTCACTTGCCACCAGCCAGTGTCTGGCTGGAGCCTGTCGCTCTGTCCTGCGGGCATCTTCAGAGCAGCCCCCACTCCGCTGTTGCCGTCTCCCCCATTCTGCCTTCCCACCTGTACCTAGGCCTTCGACGGCTTGTGGATAACCAAAGAAAACTGCACCCAGAAAATTCTAAACAACTCTCAGAGTCTTGGCTTAACACTTTGTTTCAGGGACTGCCTCTCTTCCTCTCTAAAAAAACCACGAAGTCTCCAGGACCCAGATTATTTGAAGCTCACAGATAAGAAAAAAAAAAGCGTTCTATTTTGTTTTGTTTCGCTTTAAACGGAAACTTAGTATCAGATGTGCAAGTTTGCCCACTGAGAGGACGGTATTGTTCAGTTCTTACCTAGAGCAGTTTAGCCACCTGCCTCCAACTTTCCCGTATCCCGAATCTCTCTGCTTTACCTTTGCAGTCTGTGAGACCCCACATCCAGGCAGTCGGCCCCCAAAGGGACCACGGGGCCTCCCTGACGCAGAAGCACACTGCTGCAGCTTCCGTGAGAGTCTGGATCCACTGCCGGCCACCGAGGTTGGAAAAATCTTGGCACCTTCTCACATGTATTCACGTTCGTTTTGCCTAGTGTAAGGCAGGACAGCTGAATTGAGGGGGAAAAAACCTTTCCCATTTGAAACAGCCATAAGCACGCCGTCTCTGTCAAGTATCTGAACACAGAGCCTTGACCGGGAGAAACACCAGTGTGACCTCCCAAAATAATTGAAATGTAATTTGAATCTGTTCTTGGGCTTCCTCTTTTAAAAAGGGGACAAAAAAAGAAAATGTTAAAGAGAAGTAGAACAAAACCCACTTAAATTCTCAACCCATTTACCCCCTGCCCCTCCCCGTCCACTGCCCCAGGGTGTGCCCCTCGAGCTGTTCTTCTCCTCCTTAAGTTGCTCATGCCCTTTCTGGAATAAAGCAGCCAAGCCTTCCTCTACGCATCAGCCTGGAAGGGGCAGCCAGGCTAGCAGAAAGAAGCAGGATCTTCCCTGAAAGTTCAGGGAAGAGTCGTGCGCGTTCATGCTTTCATTCCGTTGCTGCTCCCTCGCAGGTGTCGTTCAACAGACGGCCATCTCCTGCCAACAGCTGCACAGTTGACCAACAGCTCGCCTCATTTCTCATTTGACAAAAGGAAAGTAAAAAGGTGTTCAAAAGAGAAGAAAAGGAGGAGGAGATGAAAAGAAAGAAGGCGGGGAAAGCGAGAGAGGAGAGGGAAAGAACATGACTGAACGTTTTCTGTGCAGCGAGAGAAGAGCCCACCGCAGCTAAAGAGGTCGTTGGAGACGGGCTGTCGGCTCATTTTCCCTGCACGTTCTGGGGAGCCCCAAACAAGATCACTGGGAGATGACATTGCACTTTTTCAAAACACCTTTCTGAGAACACCTCCCACAACGTCTCAAAACCAGTGAAATTAATTCCTCATTGCTGCTTATAAATATTTTTCCCCAGCAACAAACGAAAGCTGTGATTCTTCAGATCCCTCGCGGCTTAGTGGTTTCCAGGAGGGGTGTGCGCGAGCCCTGCAGTGCGAGAGGAGAGCTGCTATCCTGGCAGTGTCTTTTATACCATGGGTGAGCACGCATTTACATAATTCAATTCAGCAAACACTGATCGAATATACATAGTATTGTATAAATATGTACCGATACATGTGAGAACTAAATTAAGAGGAGCTAGTCAGAGTCGGGCGGAGTGCGGGAGCCCCCTCGACTCCTGCAGCAGGGCTGGGCTGCCTGACTTTGGGGAACAGATGCTATTTGAGTACCATCGCATTATTCACCGAGCACTCCCCTGTGTCCGTCCCTGATCCCAGCGCACGGCGGATAAATAAAATCTGTGCTCATGCATTAGATCAGCATGAATTACACACCACTGAAAATACATATAAGATGCAGGCGTTGCATCTTTATTTTCAAACATATTTGTTACAAAAGACTCAGAGAGATTGAGGGAAACCAGGGGGAAACATTAGCATTTTTGATAAAGGTTTTTCAAGTTGCATCTGTCATTTGAATACTTAGGTTGAGTGAGTGACTTTAATGATATTAGCAAATACCTTTTGAAACTCAATGAATTTCGTAGAGAAAAAGGCATCCCATAGATGTATTTATTTATGAATCTGCACTAAAGGAAAAAAATCAAAACTGCTCTGTATTCATCTGCTCTGGCTGCCGTAACAAAATAAAACAGAATGGGTGGCTTAAACAATAGAAATTTATTTTCTTACGGTTCTGGAGGGTAGAAGTCCAACATCAAAGTGCCAGCGCAGTCGGGCTCTGGGGAGGGCCGTCTTCCTGCCTTGCAGGTGGCCACCTTCTCACTCTGTCCTATGTGGTCCTTCCTCTGTGCACATACATCCCTGGTGTCTCTTCCTCTGCTTATAGGAACACCCGTCCTATCAGATTAGGAATATACCCTTATGACCTCATGTAACCTTAATCACCTCCTTAAAGGCCCTGTCTTCAAACGCAGTCACATTGGGCACTAGGGGCTCAATGTATGAATTCTAGTGTGTGGGGTGGGGGGAGACACAATTCGGTTCATAACACGCTCCAAAGTACTTTCAACCAAAAATACTGATTATTTCAAATATCTCCTAGAACCGAAATCTAGAAACAGATATAGTTTCAGAAGTACTAAGGTAGAGAATGACAAGGGCAGTGTGAATTTAATGCCTGTGTTGCTATTCTCCTGGTAGCCTGCTGTTGGCGACAGCTATTTTGATTTACTTCTGCTCCCCTGCCCCCCACCCCCATTGCTCTACATGGGCTCTCTTAGTTCTCAAAATCCAAAATTCACTCATTCTAGGCCGAAAGCTCTCTGGGAGCAGAGGGCACTTCTTTTTCACTCCCTGTAGAGTCTGGCACATACGAGGAGCTCAATGAACGCCTGTTGGGAGAATGAATGGTTCTGCTCCTTGCAGACATGGAGGTTGGAAGGGGGAAGCTGAGAAAAGGACGTGGCACGTGGAGGCCGAGCTGAGATGGGCCCTTCTCCTGTTCTCCCCAGGACCCTCCCTTTCTGACAGCTGAGGAGGAAAGCTGCAGAGCTACCATAGTGGCCTCAGAAGAGGGGACATGAAGCCCCAAGTCAATTCTCTGAGCACCACATGCTTGGAGAATACTGACCCATGAGTGGGGAGAAAATATTAATACAACCCAACTACCGCTGGGTTCCCCCAGGCCGCACACCCAACAGATGCCAGCGTCCGAGTCAAGAGAGAAGGTTGTTATGCCAGAGGCCACAAGCAACAACCAACAGGTATTTACTGAGTATCTGCCCTTCAGTCGCTCAATAAATGTTTATTGATCACATATTTTGTGCCAAATATAATACTTAGCACTGCAGATACAAAAGATAAATAAGACACTCTTGCTCTCCAGAGACAAATATGGGAGTATCATGCGAAAATGCTGAGCCCACTGAAGTACTGTGTCAGGGCCAGGCGCGGTGGCTCACGCCTGTGAGGCTAGCACTCTGGGAGGCCAAGGGGGGAGGATCGCTTGAGGTCAGGAGTTCGAGACCAGTCTGAGCAAGAGCAAGACCCCATCTCTACTAAAAATGGAAAAATTAGCTGAGCATGGTGGGAGGCGCCTGTAGTCCCAGCTACTCTGGAGGCTGAGGCAGGAGGATCACTTGAGCCCAGGAGTCTGAGGTTGCCGTGAGCTATGATGACACCACTGCGCTCTAGCCCTGGCAACAGAGTGAGATCCTGTCTCAAAATAAAATAAAAAATAAAAATAAATAAAACGAACTACTCTGTCAGGCTTCTGCTTATCCCTGACAAACATCATGTCATGGCTGGGAGTCCCCCGTGTCTGTAAGTAAAAGCCTGTTCTGTGTGTGTTCCCCTGAGAAAAACAAAAAGTTTTCCACTTAAACTTTACTTTTTTCCTTTTTTTTTTGGTAATGACTGTCATTGATTTGCTTGGCCTGAGAGGTACAGGCCTGGGCTGCGTGCGGTGCGGTAAGCCAGAGGAAGGGCAGCACTGGATGTCCCACCCAGAGTGATATTTTAACAGTCCCGGTCATGAGGCTTGAGGTGACAAACCGCAAGGTCAGGATGACCACCCCCGGGATAAGATTCTGCCCCTGGTGGGAGAGCAGCCATCAGGCAGCTGACAGGGAGCACAGAGCAAGGATTAGGTGCTCAAGTGACAGTCCGGCTTGGTGACCTGGCCTCCTGCCAGGGCCAACCTCTCCAGTGGCTGAATCATCCAGGGCGTCCCCGCTGCAGCAGCAGAATCAATCAGAGCCCGTGAGCCGGCGTTGGCACTGCCCACCACCCTGCACGGGAGAGTATGCCGGGCAGGACACAGCGATGGCAGCCTCACTTGCTCTGTTGTTAAACTGGCCCAGGTGAAAGTCGCTCTGACCTTGATCCTGTCTCGGAAGTCACCTGGCTAGGGCAGAAGCATGCAGACCCTCCCATGGAGACAACAGATACCACCCCCAAGCCCAACCCAGGGGGACAAGCAGAGCACAGAGCTGCAGCACAGCGCAGCTGGTAGCAGGCTGAACCAAACACAGTTGCCAGCACTGGATCGTTTTTGTCCTGCGAAAGCAGAAATTTCACATGGTTCCACTTCCTGTAACAATAGCTGACTCTCACATAGCACATCCCACGTGCCAGGCAAATCCGAATGTTGCGTAAATGTATGTTCATTTGCATAACAACCCCATGAGGCGGAACTGTGCCGATCCCATTTCACAGAGAGGGCCCATGAGCCACCGCTGGTCAGTAGCGAGCATCCGAATGCCAGCAGTAACCTGGCCCCAGCATCCACGCTCTCCACCCCACCCTGACCTGCCTCTGCAGGAAGTGTGCAGAGTTCAGAGAAAGCTCAGAGGAAGAACCAAGATGCTCGGAAAAAGCTTCCAGAAGGAGGTTAAGCCCGAGGGGCCTGTGTCCTCCGAGGCCCAGCATAGCGACCAAAGCCCTTCACCTTGTGCTGGAACAGTGAAGTCACGCGGTGGCTCCCCGCAGACAGGGAGTGGTCCCTGAGTGAAGCAGCCACCCCGCTCAGCCTCAGACCAGGTTCACTCCGCAGGCACTTGTTGCACGAAGGTGTGTGTGAGGGAGGAGAACGAATGAGCAAAACCAGAGTGCAAATGTGTTCATTCCCACAGAAAAACAGACGCGCCAGGCTGACTGCGCACACCCGGTGTGCGGAGTTGGAGGTGGAGGGACGCCGAGCTTTTCAAATGCGTCAGCTGGTGTATGTCTCACAGAAAACGCCGTGTGGGACATATTACGAATGAGGGAACGGATTGGGAGAGGTGACTGAATCCCACCGCCCCCAAAGCCTGCGCGCGGCAGGGTCAAGGTTCTGACCAGCCTGTTTTCACGCCTGCTTCTGCCTTCCACACTGGGAGCGTTTTCTGCTCCCAGCAGGAACATTGACTTGGGAAATCCAATTAAGATGACCCAGCCACGGGCAGAGGACAGGCTCAGATTAAGAGGAGCGGGAAGGTCTTTGGGAGTAGCTTCCAGCTGTGATAGCCCGATTCGCCCTTCTCCACGACACAGTGGTACGGCTGCCAACCAGAGGGGGACACTTCACCGGACGGTCAGGGCCTGCACACCCCTGATCACTGCTGGAGACACTGGAGATTGTCGCTCTCTCACTTTGGTACCTTTTTCAATATTCCTTATCAACCACCAAAAGCCACTGCCATTACAACATTACCTCGTGATGGGCATATTACAATTTCCTAGATTACATCTTATCTGACATTAGCTACATTTTAGGGTTGTTGCTTCCTGGCACTTTAATTTCATAAGTAAGCTATCTCCAAATCACAGAGGAGGATGAATTACAGCAACTTCCATCCATTCCCTGAGCCTCATTTCTAGAAGCTAACATTTTCTGCAGGGTGTTACTTTCTGCTGGCTCTATAGCCTTGTATCCATTAACTGTAATAAGTAACCGTAATGTTCTTTACCTCGATTATTTTGTTTTCTATTTTTGGTGCTTGGCATGAGAGGAACTACAGGCAGAAGCTGATTGTGTAAAATTGTCATCGTGATAGCAGTGCCCTTTTGCTAGAGTTGGGACATCAAGCTCCTAAGGAATTTTTCTTCTTACTGTTATTAATTTTAACTATTGGGATTAGATATCGTAGAAAGAGACACCAAAGATATAACTCTGTACAACATCACCGTATAATCCTCAAGCGTTGACAAGGATAAACAGGAAAGAATGTATTTTTACAAAATATAATAACTTACCCACATTTTATATCCTACCATTGATGAGTCAAAGAGAAACTTCCAATAGAGTTATTTGAGGAGTGGACAGGCACTTAAATCACTATGTCTATGGCAACTTTCCTCTGTTGTCAGTAGTGTAAGAAAGGAAGGGGATGGAGACTTAATCCACTTCCTTGGGAAATCCAGTCCTTTATAGTGCAAGGCAAACTGCAAATGGAAAAGAACAAAGCTAGGGGCAGGGTACAGGCACGGTGGCTCACGCCTATAATCCTAGCACTCTGGGAAGGCCGAGGCTGGAGGATGGCTTGAAGCCAGGAATTCGAGAGCAGCCTGAGCAAGAACGAGCCCTATCTCTACTAAATACAGAGAAAATCAGCTGGGCAACTAAAAATAGAAAAAATTAGCCAGGCATCATGGCACATGCCTGTAGTCCCAGCTACTCGGGAGGCTGAGGCAGGAGGATTGCTCGAGCTCAGGAGTTTGAGGTTGCTGTGAGCTAGGCTGATGTCACAGCACTCTAGCCCAGGCAATGGAGCAAGACTCTGTCTCAAAAAACAAAAAAAAAAAAAAATCTTTAAGGTTTTGTGGCTGAATTTGGATAACGGGATTGAATGCTAAAATTTACAAAACATAGCAAAAATAATAGTAAGACTGAATTTTTAAACAATTACTCTAAACATATACAATCTAATGAGGCTAACTATTAAGGGAAATTTGAGAGGACAGTGAGTAGAATATCATCATGGCTGTGATGGACAGGAAGCAGGGAGGACCCAGCTAAATGTGGGAGACCACGAATTTGGTGGGACTTAGGCCACCGTGTTACGTGTTGTTTGCACTTGGCATCCATCCCCACCATGTTAGAGGCACTAGCAGGCTAAAAGTCACATTTCTCAAACTCTCGTACAACAGGTAATGAAAGTTCTGCCAGTGAGATGCCCTAGTGTGATACCAGAAAGCTGGGAGGGAGGCAGAAGCCATTTTCCACGGCAGGGGCAGTGAATGAGCAAACTTATCATTAGGGATGTTGGCAGCACGTCCCGCAATCTGGTCACCACCTTGCTGCGTGTGAGGCAGGGCTAGAAATGGCAACAGAGATAGCAATTCCTTCGAGCTGAATTCCAAGTGTGATTGTAAATCCGAAAGTTCTTTGGTGCCCTGACCTCTGCTCTTTCACATCTGCACCATTTTATAAGCACCCAACCCCTTGTAGCAAATCTCTTTCTGCTGGGACTCTCTAGAATGGCTTCTGTCTCCCGCATCAAGCCCTGACCAATACATGTGCTTACTCTGGTGCCAAAGCAGACTAAGATTATGAGGATGAATAGTTGGACTGACCCTGGATTAGTATTTTGAAGGGCAGGTTTAATGGAAGGAAAAGGGAAAAAGTGATTTGGACAGCATTTTATAAACCCTAGCATAAATACCTCTGGTGATTTAAGAGGTACAAGGACATGGCATTAAATAACATTGAAATATGTAATGAAAGATTTATTCCCTTTTCAATTCTCTTTTAATCATTTAGGAAGAATTTCTTAGGTTGGAATTTGATTTCTTTAACATCCCTCTAATACTTACTAATCCCCTTTATTTGCAAAGAGAATAGGTGCAGAGCCTTTGATCAGGCAACAATACCTAGCTAGAATGTAAATACGCTGTTTTATTTTCAACATATTTATTTTTAGAGTTACCTTCTCTGTATGGCAAGTGATAGAAATTTTCCATTTATATCAGCAAAAGGAAGGGTCCTTTTAATTTTTATGTTGAAATCTTTCAAATGTAAAAAGTTAGAAGAGATTCAACCATTGTTTACATTTTTTATTCCCTTTATAATTTCTTTCTTTTTTTTTTTTTTTTTTTGATTTTTAGGCAGAGTCTCACTCTGTCACCCAGGATGGAGTACAGTGGTATTATCACAGGTCACTGCAATGTCAAACTCCTGGACTCAAGCAATCCTCCTGCCTCAGTCTACCAAGTAGCTGGGACTACAGGTGCACACCACCACACCCAGCTAATTTTTTCTGTTTTTTGTAGAGACCGAGTCTAGCTCTTGCTCACGCTGGTTTCGAACCCCGGACCTCAGGGCATCCACCACCTCAGCCTCCCAAAGTGCTGGGATTACAGGTGTGAAAATTCACCTTAATAGTGTGAGATAACTAAAAGAGGAAAACATTGGAGAAATAATAGTGAATAATAATACAGATGGTATGTGGACAGGGGCAAAGGGTGATGAGGGTAGTGTTTGTAAAACTCTAGCTTGAAAACTAATGTCTGGGAAGCGGTAGAAATGGTAAAACATGTAACCTAGGCTGAGTAGGAAAAGGAAAAAGACAAGAAATAAGCTAATAAAAGACAAGAAGAAAATTAAGTAGGCCAAAAAATAGAAGTCATCTCTTGGTCAAAAAATAACAATGTTGGGAAGCATAGAGCAAGTAATGTATAGAAATAAAAGGGACTACATACGTTTCCTGATTTATGATTGGGTTACAACTCGAAAAACCCATCATGCATTGAAAATATCATAAGTTGAAAGTATGTTTTGAACCTACAATATTTTCACTTACAATGGGGTTTATCCGGAGGTAACCCCATCATAAGTCGAGGAGCATACTAAATGCTATCACTTCCACACTAATCGATTTTTCACAAAATCAAAAAATCTTAAGTGGAACCACCGCAGGTCAGGGACATCTGCAGCATAATTAGAGGTATGACAAGGAGCAAATTGTACTCTCTGTGGTCTCCTAATTAACAGTACAGGCTCTAGAGTCAGGCTGCCTGGTTCGAATCCTTGTCACGCCACTATTAGCTGTGGAACCTTGATCTGATTACTTAAGGTCTCTTTGGCTCAGTTAACTCATCTATAAAATGGGAGGAAACAGTAGTCTCTACCTCACACATTGCTGTAAGGATTAAATGAGTTAATATACTATCACCCCTCCATAACACATAAGTGATAAGCATGATCCAACAAACTCAGTGGTGTAAAACGTGGGTTCGTGTTACCGCGAGGTTAATGGAAAACAGTATTTTCAGTTGGTCTGTATTGTCATGAAAAGCACAAAAGCAAAGATAAACACATACTGTGCACAACCCACCGGAAACAATGCATCCTCCGTTTCTCCCTGTTCCCGCACCCTCAGGTGGTGGGAGGGGCAAGAGTGGGAAAAGGAAGCCATGTTGGAATTTGAAAGTTAGAGGAGGAGGGGCCAGGAGAAGAGAGGGGCTAGGGTCAAGGTTAACCTCAGACTCGTGGTTTGGAAAAGGCTTTCCTCTCCAAAAGAACAGAATTTTATTCCACTCCCACATGAGAGTGGGAGCAGGCAGAGGCCGGGAGATAATTACCAATAGCCAATTGTATTTTATGGGCTATTGATTTATCACTTGCTTTTACTATACATGTCAAGTGCTGAGAACAGACCCTGGCACATCAAAAGCACTCAATAAATGTGCACTATTATTTTTATTATCACCTCCCTCTTTTACATTCCCATTACCTCACCCTATTTCAGGTCCGTGGTACCACTTGGCTGGTTTATGTTAGCTCTTCCTAACGGGTCTCCTGTTCTGGGCACAGAATTCAAAGAACCCATCAGGAACTCACCCCCACTTCTAAGTTTCTGAGTGCCTGCCCCAGCCCAGCGCTTCCTAGAGGTTCCTCGCACGAAAGTTAACATGCCAGTCCCCATGGTACCCTGCCACGCTGACCACAGCCAACCGGACCACGGTGGGCATAGGATGTAAAGGCCAGTCAGCCACCAGTAAGCGACCTGCACAATATGGGGCTCTGCACTAGCCTGGGATTGGCTGGTCCCATCATACTCTGCAATCGAGTGAATTTGAATGCAAGGTGTAGAAAGGACCAGACGACACAAAGGAAACAGAGGCAAAGCAACACAGAGACAAGGCATAAACAGGACTCCTGATTTAGGAGAAGCTGTGAGTAAGCAGGGAACGCCACCTCTTTCCCTTCTCCTCGCTGGTCCCTACTGAACCCCAAGCAATAATGAAGGAATTTGACACTTTAGCCATAGGAGTCCACTCTGGTCCTAATCCCATCCAAGGTCCATGTGGATGTCCAACCTCCACAGGTCTTAGAACTCTTCAAATCCAATGACTTTCCTTTGGAGTCTTTTTCTTCCTCCAGTACAGCCTTAACACTTCCTAAATCTAGGAATCCCAGAGTCACAAAACGTTAAAGCTGGAAGAGACCTTACAGATGTCATTCTTCTCAAAAGTCAAGTTGCCTTTTGGAAATGACTATCAAAACCCACATGAGTGTATGCCTCTGTACCCAGCAATTCCACATCGAGTAATTTATTCTACAGAAAATAATCAGATAAGCACATGAAAATGGCATAATAGAATATTCATTGCAGCATGCTTCAGAATAGCAAAAGTTTGAAATTGACTTACATGTATAACAATAAGAGATTGGTTAAATAATTGCTGGCATATATAGCCATTAAGCAAAACACTAATGAGTGATTAAAACTGGAATCAGGGTTATAAATTTAACATAGAAACATGTTCTCGCCATCTTGATATGTCAAAATATTGGGTCACAAAATAGAGTGCAATGTTTCTATTGTATTTATTGAAAAGTATATTGTAAATATTAAATATGTTCATATAAACAAAAAATCTGAAAGGATTTTATAGAACTTATCTCTAAGTGGTAGAAATATAAGTAACTTAATTTTGCTTCTTTTTTGCTTATCTTCTAAATTGCTGCATACAAGCATTTCTTATAAAAATAAAAGCAAAACAAAAATCCTACGTGAGGCCCAGATCAGGTGGCACCCCACCTATATAAACTCTGTTGAGTGAAGTCCGTCCAGAGATGTCAGGCCCCTGCTGCTGAATGCAGACCTGTTTCTACCTGTCTCTGACACCAAGCGCACACTCACGGCACGGCCCCGAGAGCACAGCTGCCTTTGATCCTACAGCACCGGGTACAGCGTCTCACACGGTGTGGTGGGTTTTACAGTGTCCCCTAAAAACCTGTGCACACGTCCCAGGATCTGTGAATGTGATCTTACTTGGGAAAAGGGTCTTTGCAGATGTAATTAAGGATCTTGAGATGAGGTCATCCCGGATTATCTGGGTGGGCCCTAAATGCAATGACGAATGTCCTCATAAGAGACAGGAGAGAGAAAACATGGACAGAGGAGAGGGCCACGTGAAGACAGAGGCAGAGACTAGAGTGATGCCACCACAAGCCCAGGAATGCAAAAGGCCACCAAAAGCTGGAAGAGGCCAGGAAGGAGTCTCCCAAGAGCCTTCTGATGGACTGCAGCCACATGACACCTTGATTTTGGACTTCTGATATCCAGAATGGTGAGAGATAAATTTCTGTTGTTTGAAGTCACCAAGTTTGCGGCAATTAGTTATGGCACATATAGGCACATCTACAATACAGACATAGTAGGCACTTTGTCAATATTGGGGAGGGGCAATTGTTTAAATGACTATGGCGTTAGCTCTTCTAGCTTTGATTTTAAGGAAGAGTATCTTAGTTTTCTATGATAGAACTTAAATTCTTCCTCCAGCCAAACTGGGAAAGTGCTATCTGGTGATCCGTTAGCCTTGATTTGAAATAAGAAATAAAAGCAATTGATTATCTCTCACAATATCTTTATGAGACTCACAGTTCACCCACACTTTCCAAACGCCAAGCTCCTTATTTTACCCAGAGCGTGAGTTCAGTGTCCACGGCTTTGCACAGACTTCACCAGAGACCAACAATAAGAGTTTTAAAGGGACAATGCCAGGGTGGAGAGGTGGAAAAATTCGACCTATTTTTCTCCTCTATCTGTTCTAAAAAATCCATGTCATTTTCCTCCTGCAAACCAACTCCGTTCTTTAATCCACGTGCATGGCTCCTATCCATGGAGGGATAATTTGGCCTCATGTGTTTGCTTTTTGTTTTTCTTTCAAATCAAATGCTTCAGTGCTTTGATAACTAAAAATGAAAGAGGAGAGAAAATGTGTTTTTCTTCAGGCTTAAAAAAATATCAGTGTTGAACACTCATGGGATTATCGTGTAAAACATGGTGTAAAGAGGCTTGAGTGGGACAGGGGTGGGCCTCGAAGGGGACATTGAAACCTAATCCATTGCTTGTAGAATAATAATGTCTGCCCAGGGTGACAAAAGGCACCAGTGCCCCAGGCCACTTCTCATCCATGTGATGTAAGGTCACATATGGTTCCAAAGGCAAGACAGCCCGCTGCCTGGAGTCCAGTGTGGGCAATGTGACACTCTGCATCCCCCTCCCCACCCTCCTCTCTGACCCAAAGATGCTCAGTGACTGCAAGGTCAGGCCCAGCTTCCTTCTTCCTGACACTTCCCCTGCACAAGTCACCGTCTTCCGGATCCCTGTGGTGCTGCACTGTGATGGGGCCAGGTGTGCAGAGGCCTGGGCAGGCTTCTGAAGAAGCAGCTAAGAAACTTCCAGAAGCATACCTTGCTGGGCCTGGGCCACCGACGTGAGCTAAACCAGAGAGCACGTCCCTTTCTTCCACTCAGCTAACGTGAAGCCTTGGGCTTCTCTCTTCAGGGAGCAAGCAGAAGGGGCTGGGGAGCAGGGAAACCCTTGGCGCTGGGAGCAACTAGAAATGAAGGGACACCTGCAGCCCAGAGAAGGGCAAGGTGGTGACCAGGCTGCCCCAAGGGGTCGGGGACCAAAGCGATAACTACATTGGATCTAGATGAAGAGGAGAATGCCAGGTAACAGGAGGGGTCATTCTTCTAAGGCATGAATTGCAGTTTAATGGCGACCTTCGATGCCTGAAAAGAAGATAATACTAACATGAAATTTTGGCCAAGTGGCCAATGTGGGAGATGTTCTTTAACAGAAAAACTTTTAAAATGCTCCTTAAAAATCACTCCAAAACATAGTCTTATCATGCACTTAAGATTTTAATAAATGAATGGCTTGCAAAAATATTTCTCAGAATAATTGGAAAATTGGAATACGCTTTCCAATCTGTCACCCTCACGTGGAAATACGATGACTCAGGACGGCTATCGGTTCTGCAAATCAATTGGAGTTACTTAAAAAGGACGATATACCACTGACTGACTTGATCGAATGGTGTAACGCATCGGAAAAGAGGGAAGGAATAACCGAGTCCAACAGGAACACGACTTTCATCCAGACATGGAGAACTGACAAATTGGAAAGACTAGAATTCACCCTCACCTCGTGAACCCAGAATTCCAGCGTCTGGTGACAGCTGGCATCCTGGCAGGCACACTGCAGGACAAGGGCTTTCCCTCACTGCTATAGCGGCAAGTCTTTCTGTTGAGTGATCAGGACCAAAAATATTTAAGGAGAAAGCATCAGACGACACGTTGGATTGGACTGTACACCCCAACGCCCTGAGTCCTGCCCACAGTGGGCTAGTGGGTCCTCGCATTTTCTTCCACGGGAACATAGTTACAAAATACAGGGCATAAACCAACAAGAAAGTAGAACTCATTTTACATGGTTCATTTTTATCCCTTCTTTTACCAATAGTTACAAACTATTTTTTCAGCAGATGAAATAGAGTCAACTCTGATCATGTCTGGTCCCTACTTAAATACTTCAAACCACTGCACTTCCGACAGCCAGGGGGCCCAGTGATCCTGCCCCTGTTCACCAAATAGAGGCCTAAAGAGGTTCAACAGATTGTCTATGGTCACAGTTATTTAGTGGTAGAGGCAAAATAATAATAATTATTATTATTATTTTAGAGATAGGTTCTCTCTCTGTCTCCCAGACTGGAGTGTAGTGGCGCAATCATAACTCACAGCAACCTCAAACTTCTGGGCTCAAGGGATCCTCCCACCTCAGCCTCTCAAAGTGTTGGGATTACAGGCATCAGCCACCGTGTCCAGCTGAGCCAAAATTATTAGGCAGGATTTTGACTTCCAATCCAGGACTCTTTCCCAGCAAATATCCTATTTTCCATGTGTTCTGAGGATTCTCAGGCATTTAGTCTGCATCGTTCATCCATTTGTTTAACATGCCCAGTGTGACCTGGCCAGACACTGACGCTATATGCACAGAGCTCACGGGCCAGGTGGGGACCTAGTCATAGGACTTCTTGGGGACCCAGGAGCAGAAAGCCAGCTTTAGCAAGAGTGGGGATTTATGGTGAAGATCTTGGAGTACCCTGTGGTACGGCTTGGAACACCCGGACCAGGGATGTCTGTTGTCAAGCGTGTAGGACACACCTCGTCCTTTGCCTCCGACCTTCTCCATGGGTCTGCTTCATTCTTCTCTCTCTTCAACCAACCAACCAATCTCTCTCTCTTTCTCTCTCTCCACAGATTGACTTCCTTTCAGCTCCTGGGTCCCCATAGTGAAATGAATGGCAGATGTCAGCTCCAAGACTGCCAAAAAAAAAAAAAGGGTGAGAACTTTTTTGAGGGAGGTATACAGTGTGCTATTTAGAGCACTGGAAAAGGGCATTTACCTTGGATTTGTGCTGAGAACTGAACTATGAGTCAGGGGAAGGTGGAGGCAGGGGCAGGGAGAGGGAGGTCTCTTTAGGGTCAACATCAGTGAAGTCCAGAGACAGTAGGGCTGGGGTACAATGGGATGGGACAGGGCAGCTGGGGAGGGAGGGCTGAACCCCTGCTTTGAAGCCAGGTATGGACTTCTCCTCTCTAGCTATGAAAGCCCTAGATGGCGTCTCTTCCACTAGAAGTTTGTTTCTTCTGCATTGAAAATCTATTGTTCATTGTAGCCACCTTCATCAATTATTTTAACTAGATCTTCTGTGTATCTTGCTGTAACTTCTCCATTAGCACTTGCTGTTTCACCTTGCATTTTTACGTTACGGAGATGGTTTCTTTGCTTAAATTTTGTGAACCAAACTCTGCTAGTTTCAAACTTTTCTTCTACAGCTTCCTCGCCTCTCTTCACCTTCATTGGAAAAGAGTTAAGGCCTTGCTCTGGATTAGGCTTTGGCTTAAGGGAATGTTAAGCGAATGTTTGATGTTCTATCCAGACTACCGAAACTTTCTCCATCTCAGCAATAGGGCTGTTTCACTTTGTTATCATTTCTGTGTTCGCTGGAGTAGCACTTTTCGTTTCCTTCAAGAACTTTCCTTTGCATTCACAAGTTGACTAACTGGCACAGGAGGCCCAGCTTTCAGCCTGTCTCAGCTATTGACATGTCTTCTTCACTAAGCTTAATCATTTCTAGCTTTTGATTTAAAATGAGAGATACATGACTCTTTATTTCACTGCAACACTTAGAAATCATTGTGGGTTTATTAATTGGCCTAATTCCAATATTATTCTGTCTCGGGGAATAGGAAGGCCCGAGGAGAGGGAGAGAGATGGGGGAACGGCGGATTGGTGGAGCGATCAGAGCACACACATCTATTGATTAAGTTTGCCGTCTTCTGTGGGGTGTAGTTTATGATGTCCCAAAACAATTCCAACAGTAACATCAAAGATCACTGACCGCAGATCACCGTCATAGATATAATAACAATGAAAAAACGTGAACTATTGCGAGAGTTGCCAAAATGTGACACAGACACGAAGCAAGCACAGGCCGTTGGAAAATGGTGCGGACAGACTTGCTAGATGCAACTGCCACAGACCTTCCATTTGTTCAAAAAAAACCCAAAAAAACAAACACAGTATCTGCAAAGCAGCGCAATAAAGTGAAATGCAGCGAGATGGGGGGGTGCCTGTATTGGACAGAGCCGGGGACCCCCATTTCTATATCCCACAGCCTGAGCCCTCTGCTATCCCAGCTTGAAAACACTTTACTCGATGACTGATAAGCCCTAAAGTTCAATTACACTGATAACTTAACAGATGCCTGCAAATCAGTACAAATATATGGCCTAAGGAAGCAGGCTTTACACACAGAAGGAAGGTAAAAAGAAAAATGGCTGGTTTAAGTTCTGAGCAGCTTGAGGGTTGAATACTACCTTCAAATATATGGGCATGTGGTGACGGTAACCTTTGCAGGCCAGTAAACTCTTGCCTCCACCTAATTGACTAATAACATTTATTGGGTATCTCCAGTGTGCATACTAAGTACTCTTTATCCATCCTCTCAATTAACACCCACTCCTGCCAGAGCCTTATATGGTAGTATCTTAGTCTGTTTGGGCTGCTATGACAAAAATGTCACCGACTGGGTGGCTTAAGCAACAGACTTTTTTTTTTTTTCCCCCACAGTTCTGGAGGCTGGAAGTCCACGATTAAGAAGCCAACAGATTCAGTATCTGGTGAGGATGGCCTTGTGGTTCTTAGACTGCCATCTTCTTCCTATAACCTCACATGGTGGAAGGAGCAAGGGAGCTCTCTAGGGTCTCTTTTATAAGGACACTGTCATAGTTTCAGCTGCTATAACAAAATACCTTAAGCTGGATCATTTATAAATAACAGGAATTTATTGCTCACGATTCCAGAGCCTGGTAAGTCTAAGATCAAGGAACCAGCAGACTCAGTGTCAGGTGAGGGCTCTTTGCTTCATTGCTGGCATCTCTTGCTGTGGCCTCACCTGGCAGAAGTGAACAAGTGTTCTCAGCCCTCTTTTATGAGGGTGCTAATCCCTTTCATTCATGAGGGCCCCACCTTCTGACCTAGTCACATTCCAAAGGCACCACCTCTTAATACTATTGCATCAGGGATTAGGTTTCAACATACGAATTCAGGGAGGGACACAATTATTCAAACCAAAGCAGGCACTATCCTCATTCACAAGGGCTCTGCCCGCATGACCTGCTCAGCTACCAACAGCTCCACCTCTACTATCATCACATTGGGGGTTGCAATTGCAACAAATGAAGCTGGGAGGGGGACACGAACACTCAATCTATAGCAGGTAGGTACTACTATTACATCTCACCCCCATTCTTCAGATGAGGAAACTGAGCTCAGAGGGCAGAGCTGGAACCACACCCAGGCTGTCCGACTGCAGTCCTGGGTCCCTGACCTTTAATGCTACACTGCTTCTCTACATCCCCAGTGGCCATTAAATGACACGGAAATCCTCAGTGGCATTTGTAGTCACTTCCTAGAGTTGCCGTACAAATGACCTCAAACTTGAAATGTATTCTCACAGTTCAGGAGGCCAATACGTCCAAAATCAAAGTGATAGCCGGGTTGGTTCCTTCTGGAGGCCTTGATGGCGAATCCATTCCACGCTTCTCTCCTACCTCCTGGGGGCTGTCAGCAATCGCGGGTGTTCCTTGGCTTGCAGCTGCCTCACTCTAGTCTCTGTCCCCGTTTTTCCATGACCTTCTTTCTCCCTTCCGTGTCTTCTTTTCTGTCTCTTATGAGGACCCCCTTCACTGGATTCAGGACCCACCCAATCCAGGATGATCTCATCGTGGGATCCTTACCGTAATTATATCTGCAAAGACTTCCTTTCCAATAAGGTCACCCTCACCGGTACCAGGGGCTAGAACTTGCACATAATCTCTTTCGGAGAACACACTTCGACCCACACATAATCCAACAATCTCCACCTCAACCTTTCCTGCACCTCACGTTCACATTATTCTGTAGTTCTTTACTGGAAGATGGTAGTAACTGCTAGGTTCCAAAATTTAATCCACAGAAGATTTATCATTCCAATTACATAGATATGACCAATTAAAAAAAAACAAGGAACTGAGAGATTATTAAGAGATGATAGAAGACGTACAAGCAGCATTTATTCAACCAACATTGCTTAACACTCTTGTGAGCCAAGCATTGTGCCAGGTGCCAGCGAAAAAACAAAAGTCTTAGTGCCTGCCCTAGAGGAAGTCGCAGCGCAATGAGAGACAGGCCCTCAGGTGTCTGCAAAGGCTTGTGGGGTCACAGAGAAAGGAGCAGCTAACACTCCCCAAGGAGGCTAGGGAGAGGCTTCCACAAAGCAGGTGACATCTGAGCTGGGTCCTGAAAGACGAATGGGAGTGTGTGTGCCCAGAAAGGGCATCTCAGGCAAAGGACAAAGCAGAACACAGCTCCCAGTGCTGGAAGGGGTTGGTGAGGTCAGCACACAACGAGCAGTTCACATTCATTTAGGCCGCATTTTCATTCCGTCAGCCTCTGCTCAAAAACTTTCAGCGACTTTTCATTATTTAAGACATACGACCGAAACTCTAAGTCTTATAATCCTGCCCACTGTCACCCAGCTCCAAGTCATGACTTCCCAGCACCAAGCCTGAGCTGCAGTCTCCCTGTGTCCCCCGTCTGTCCCTTATACAAAGTGCACACTCACTCCCCCAGAGCTGCCACATGGAGGGACACCCGCAAGGGCCCTCAGTCTTCAAAATTCCAACCGTTCTTGGGAACTTGCTCACTTGCCAAGCTTCTGTAAGCCAGTTTTCATAGTGAACATCTAAAGGAAATTCTTCAGGCTCAAAAGCTGGGTCTTCCCACATGAAAAGGCATCCAAGGATGGTGACGTAGCACGTCCTTCTAAGGAACCAAACCTTGGTGATGGTGAACTCCGGCAATCCCACGACAATATGTTTTGTCTTTGAGATGACTAATGAGGAGAAAACGGGGGAGGTGATGGCATAAGAGGATATGGGTCTATTATTCCTTATCCACAATCCTGAAATCGAAGAACCTCCCCACACCACGAGTTATTACGTAACTCAATGGGTATCAAGGCCTGGCCTGGGCTGAACTGCTGTGAACCTATTTATAGACTTTATCTCATTCCGTGTGCATAGCTATCGCTTGGCTTCAGAAATAGTGAGATGTGTGATTGCACAACACTGTGAGGGAGTCCACTAGGGGTGCTGGGTAATGTTCTGAGTCCTGAAACAACCCTTTGGCCCCAAGGATTTTGGATATGGGACCGAGGGGCCTGTGGTTGCCACGATCCTGTGCAATGACCTGTTTTTAATGACCATGTTCCCCAGGGCTGTGTGTACTCTTAGCTTGAACTCATTTGTGGGACCACCTGGTTACGGTCACTGAAAAATCTCTGTCAGGGGCAGGGGAAATAACCGGCTGCAGGCAACCGAAACAAGAAAAGTCAGGCGGAGATGAGAGCTAGCATCTGCCTAATTCCTCCCCTTCTCTGATCTCAGTCTTATCACCATGGCCCATCAGAAGCCACATATCGGGGAGGACAGGAGCATGACAAATACAGATTAAATTACACTGAAGACAAGATCTAAAAGGACCTGAAATCCCCACGTCTTGGCCCTGCCTCACACCCCCCAGCCCCAGACATCTTGGGTCTGCAGACACTCTAAGAGCTTCATTGGAACTACTGAAACTCTCCAAAGGTCAGCCACTTGGGAAGGGCCTCCAGGGATCAATGGTCCCC
>CAUYSK010089750.1:0-14095 GCA_963575035.1 Avahi laniger
ATTTGTACCTGTGTGTGATTTGTTAAAAGTAATCCCCCAAAAAAGTATAAAACCTGACAAAAACCCGGAAAAGGTGCTCAGATGTTGGGAGGCTTGACCTCAATCTGGGCCGCCGGCAATAAAACTTTCTGACTCTCCAACTCTCTGCGTGCGGCTCGGTTATTCCCCTGGGACCGGTCACTGACACTTGCCTAACACAATGAGACTCAGCAGGAACTCCCAGCAAGAGGTGGCATCTACTTCCCTGTTCCCTGACTCTGGGCTAGCCTTGTAATTAACTGAGCAACTGCAATGCAAGTGGCATCGTGCCACTTCTGAGCTTAGGCCTTTGGGGGCCTTGCATGCTTCTGTTTGTTTTCCTGGAGCCCTGCCGGCTGCCGTGTGAACAAGCCCAGGCTAGCCTGGGGAACAGGACAGACCCAAACTGCCCAATTGTCCCAGCTAAGGTCCCAGAGATGTCAGCGAGTCCAGTCAGAATCAGCCATGCTGGGCCAGATCAGCACAATCACCCTGCTAATCTGTGTCCTAAGCAACAACAGATGGTTATTGTCATCTTAAGCCTCTAAGTTTTGGGGTGATCTGTTATGCAGCTGAAGCTAACTGATACAGTCCTCAAACTCAAACTGTCACACACCTGGCAAAGTCCGCTCCCCTCGGCCTGGATTTCTATGTTAGGAACATTCATTTTTAAACACAGAACACTTAGAGGGCTGCTCCAAGGCCCAGTGGGAGATTGGAATAAAAAGGCCACGTCTCCGCCAGTTTATGCTAGAGTGGTGACACTCCAGATGTGGCCACTCACATGCCCCACGCCCCCACCCTCCACCTGGACACATGTCACACAGTCGCTAAGACCCCAGAGAACCAGCTGTTCATGCCCTTCCCCTCCACGTGCGGGGTCTGCAGAAGGGCGAGTGCGCGAAGGGCAGCAGAACACAGATCCGTGAGGCACAGGCCACACAGGAATGATCCTGTTCCCGCGTTTCTAAGAAGAGAGCAGCAGGGAGTGACTCACCGAGGGCACGGGCAAGCTGCCGTGCCGGCTGAGAAAGGAGTTAGAGACGGACACACTGAGGCCCTGAGTGGCACTGCTGTCCTCGGGGGTGAAGGCCACTTTAGTTTGCTGGACACAGTAGGAGACAGAGGAGAAGGAAGAAGCAGCACAGGAGGCCTGCTGGACAGAGGGAGGAGGGAAGGCGGGGAAGGGGAGAGAAGCAGAGAACAGTCAGGCGTGTGGGGAAAGGCTGTGTAGGCTGCTACCTACCTTTGCTCAGGGACATTCTGGAGAGGGACGGCTTCTGGGCCCAGTTCAGGGATCAAAAATACCTGCCCCAGCCTACCTGAAGGAAAGGGAGCCCTCCTCCACTTCCTACGCTAGATCACACAAACCGCGTCCACTGGAAGCAGGGCGGGCGGAAGGACAAGTGGGCCGGAGCCACACAGACTGGGGAGGACTCCCGGCTCTGATCTGCTCCTTCCTCTGTGGGGAGGGGACACATAAGGTCACACACGCTTCCTCAGCGTTCAGACTGGGGCTCAGGCTACCTGGGTGTGAGTCTGATCATGCCTTTGTCACCTACTTGGCCTTGGGCATCACTTACAGATCTCGGTGCCTCAGGCTCCTCACCTGTGAGATGGGGATGACGCCGGCACTCCGGTGCAGGCTGCCGGGGGTTAAATGGGGTGATGCGTATGCAGTGCTCGCAATCGTGCCCACCGTGCCGCACGCGGGCCAACAGATGCATTCATCACCATCATTTTGTCTGCAAAATGTGGACAGCTCCCCACATCTGCATTTGAGGCAGGCAGCACCTGGGTGGCCTGTCACGTGGCGTGCCTGGGCTTCAGTTAGGGTTAGGTTTAGTTCCCATGTCTACTTCCAGCTGCGGGCTTGGAATAAGTCTCTCTGGCTCTCTCAGCCTCTATTTACTCACAATGGGGATGCCGGGAGCTGTGGTGAGGATGGTGCGAGACCCTAAGAAAGTTCTAGTGCTTACCTGGGAAGGTGCTTAACAAGGGGGGTCCCTCACAGGCCTGCTGGGGCTAAGCTCGCTCCTGCCCCACTGGCTTGGTGTGCAGGCTAGAGCGTTCCCTCGGAATGGGTTCTGACTCCACATACTCGTGAGGGGCCTGTCTCCGAACATTCAGAAGCCTGTGGACTCTACCGTACCAGGGGCGCGAAGGACGCCAGCAGGAGGGGCTGAAGATATTTCAACTCTCAGTGAAACCTGGCTCAGCAACGGCTCTAACCGAGCATTTCAGGCCAGGGGTCCCCAGAATAGGCATTCGGTTTCCACGGTGGAGATCCCTTTTGGAAACATTTTTGGAGCAATTTAGATTCCTATTCAATGTTCGCGGGGCAGGCAGGGCAGGTGAAGAACTGAGACGCTGAACATAGCCTGGGTGACATGGCTGATGAGTGACAGGAGCGCAGCCTTTCTTCCCCTGGACGGGGCTGCCTCTGAAGAGGCTGGCTGTGGCTCTTGAGAGGAAAACAGCTTGCTTGGTCAGTCTGCGCTGGCCAACTGTAGGAAGGCTCAGGGACTCCTGGCACCAGGCTGAGCCCCAGGTGCTACAAGGAGTGACCAAGGGATGTTTGTCCTCCAGCAGGCAGAGGCCTCCCAGAAAAGTTAGAATGGCACCTCCACGTCCTCTTGCAATGGATAAAAGATGGCTCAGACGCACACCAGTCCCTCTCGTTAGAAAGCTACCAGACTGCCCAGCACATGAGCACAGCAGCACGTGCAGCTTCGAAGAGGCCAAGGATTCCCCTCTGTGTGCTCTTCCTGGGGAGCATGGCTTGGCAAGAGGCTCTGATCCTAAAGTCCGACTAGGGCCTACTGGGTTCATCAACTGGTAGCAAAGAGAAAAAGGTTTGGAGGCACGCAACAGGAACCCCCAATGTGCCCACCCGCCCCGTGCCCCGGCGAGTTCCCAGAGGCTGTCAGGTTGCCCACGGTGGAACAGCCTGCCTTCTGTGCCGATCTGTGCTTCATTACGTACATGGGAGCCCTCAACACAGGGGGTGTTTCTTAAAGGAGGAAGGGTGCGTGTCTGAAACAGAGTGGCTCTGTTTAAAGCCATGCTGCTTCAGTGGAGCTTGTTTTCACTGGGCCATCCCCGCCAGGGCTGGGATGCAAGTCACTCCACACAGTTAGGCCCGTTATGTTAATCAAGTCCACAGATGGCCGTGCACAGACCAGGCCCTGTGCTCTGATTGAGTCCCTCCTTTCTGGGAGGTCTATGTTGGAGCCATAGAAGAAGGAAAAACTACAAGAGACTGTCAGCAGAGAAAGCGAACTCTCTCAGTGCAAGCCTGTCCCAGCTGCATGGGGCTGCTCCGGGAAAGAAAGGCCCGCGCCCTCAGGGTGGGGGATGGCGAATGGCGACAGGTCGCTGGTGAGCGGCTCAGGGGGAAGCGAAAGCACCCACGTGGGAGATGGAGCATTCAACACACAAACCAAGGTCTCCCACCAGGGTCGAAAAGAGAGTTAAACTTGCCACAAAGGATGGTCGTTCTAGTTCCTAGAGACCTGCTAGGATCGGACTTTCTGGTCACCATGGGCAGTACAGGGACCTGAGACTGGGAGGGTGACACTTACCAGCTGTCGCTGCTTGGGTGGCAGGGCAGGCGGCGGGGCCAGCTCCTGGGTGGAGTCCCCCCCACTGAAGGAGTCGTTGAAGCCGTAAACCTCCATGAGGAGCTTGTTCTTCTGCTGGTAGATGTGCTCATTCTGCGGTGTCTGGTAGAACATGGAGGGCTGTGGCTCCGAGTAGTCCTCAAGCAGCTGCATGTAGGCCAGCACTGTGGGACAGACGGGGTGGTGGCAGCTCCGCGCCTCCCATGCCCGGGCAGAGCTGGGGCAGGGCTGGGCTGAGGGGTGCTGTGCAAGAGAACCCACCCCCATTCTTCCCACAGCAGCCACTGAGAGCACCTTAGGGAGGGATGAATGGGCAGAACACAGGAGTTCCAGGGCAGTGAAGTCACATTCTGTGCGATACTGCAATGGTGGATACACGTCATTATACATTTGTCCAAACCTATAGAGTGTACAACACCAAGAGGGAACCCTAACGCAAACTCTGGACTTTGACAAGAGCTGGGAAGTAAAGGGGCCCTGGGTTTGGAAGCAAAGGACGTAAGTTAGTGTGCGGTGGGCACCAGGACGGCCACAGGGACAGCTGGTCTTAGTCACCTACTGAGCTGTCAGTTTCCCCTTGGGTCACATCACAAGTGCCATGAATACCTGCTAGGTGGAACTGAGATTCAGATCCAAGAAATAGTGGCAGGGACAGCTCTGCAGTACTGAATTTTGTACTTTCAAATAACCACAAAGTTGGGGGCTTCACTGGAAACTTAAACTAGTCAGAAAATTAAGGAAGAGCAGAGACACTGAGCTGAGGAAGATGGTCACAGAGGGGTCGTTTCTTCCCTGCACTGCATGTGGGGTCTAGGTATGTAGGACACGCTCTCTCTCCAGGTGTGTCTTTCTGGTGCCCTTCACTGAAGGAAAGGGTTCAAAGTCACCTTCTTTATTTAAAAGAATAAGTAAGAATTTATTAGCTCCAACAAGTGCCAAGCAGAAGTTGGCTGTAAAAGGGTGACAGGAAAGGATGGCTTCCCCTCTAAGCTGCTGCTAAAAGAAAAGTGCAGCTCCCCAGCCCCTCAGCTTGCCCCACAATGCGTCCCCTTTAAAACCGTACAACCCATGACACCAGTTCCAGAGGGAGACTCCAGCCTGGGAAGGTGATCCTGAACACCCACTGACTACTCCCTGAAAAGGCTAAACGCAACCACCTCTGTGCCTCTTCAGTACAACTGTGCTCTTTCCAGGAGGGCTCTACGCACTCCTGATGCTGCGCAGAGACAGCGTGGACCTGGGTTTCAGATCTAGAAACGAGGAGGATGTAGTCCATCTCAAAGGCAGCCCAGCAGTGGTCAGAGGCCAGCAGAGCTGGTGGCTGGCACTGCAGTGGGCACTGGGCCTGTGTGGACTTCGGGTGACAGGCAGTGACCAGGAAGCTCATCTGGCACAAGGGACTCACAGCACTGTCCTTGGCATGAGGAGCCGGGACCAACGTGATAAGGACACGCTGTGACGTCGGCACTGAGCATGTCTGAACTCGGTCCAGCATGGGTCACGCACAGGGGATAACGAGCATTTCCTTCATGCCCTCAACGCAATCTTTTGAGGCATTTTCCACAGGGTCACAGAATAGAAGCCTCTGAGAGTTCCCTCAAGGACTGAAGAGCAGACTCGGGGCTAGGACAGAGCCTCAGGCTACCCCAAGTTTGGGGCTCTCTCACAGGGTGCAGAGAGACTATCCCTTGCATGGGGGTCACTACTGAAAACTGACGGGAGCTCAAGGAAAGAGGGCCGGACTCCCTCCTCAGCTTGGAGGAAGTACGACACGCTGCCACAACATGGGCCTGGCTCTGAACCCCAGATCTGCCACCCACTCGCTTGTCGATCTTGGGCAAGTGCTCAGTTCGTCTGAGCTCCTGTTTCTTTATCTATAAAATGTGAGCTAATAATGCTCACTTTGCAGGTGGCTGCAAGGACTACCTGTGACGGGGCGTGTGCAGCTTCAGCTGAGAGCATGCCACGCCTGCAGCTCTCGGCAGTTTTTAAAGGTTTGCAGGCATGAGTGCTGCAGACATTGACGAGTGGGCTAAAGCCTCAAAATGGTGGCCCCAATAAACAGAAAGACATTTTCAGCCACACATGACTGTCTGAAAGGAAACAATGGCTACCCCTCCCTTTCTTCCTCTTCTCTGCAGACCCTGCGTGAGGACGGCTGCCCACACTTGTTCTAGGAGCTGGAAGGGTAAGGCTCCCTGGCACCCACTGCAGTTTGCAAGGATGCCATCCTGCCCCACGTCTGAGCTTGGAGGACGCCTAGGGAAGGAAAGAGGGTGAAGCCCACATGGCACACCGTTCCTGGCAGGGCGGGTGGAGGGGGAGGCCAACAGCGCTTTAAGCCCTTGCCCGTGCAGGGGGGAGGCAGAGAGGGAAGCAGTCCTTGCACTGCCATTGCATCCCCTTCCCCAAGCGCCCTGGTTTCTAATGAGCAAATTTACACAACAGATGGGGATGACATCATTGGCCCCACAGAGCCAGCTCTCCCTCTGGCGGGAGGACCACACCACGGAGGCCATTATACAAGCTGGGTAACACCCAGTGAGGAGCTGGGAATATGTTACACCATCAGCAGCCTCCTCCTGCCACAGACTGCCTGGCTGGCCCTCAGGACAGTCCTTGCTGGGTTTAACAGAGCAAGGGCTCCCTTCTTTAAGAACAGGATCCAGCTCTAAGCTGACCCATTCAGATGCTCTCATCTGGGAATCTAGAATAGAGATTCCATTTCTAGTTTGTAGAAGTTCTCTGCTGGATGCTTCGACTGAGGCCAGGGAACCCTGGGGCTGTGGGGCTGATGTGGCCTCACACGTCAGAGTGGTGACAGCTGGTCTGCCAAAGAAAATCAAAGCAGAGCTGTGTCAGTAAAGTGGGGAGAGAGTGGGGGCCGACAGGACCAGGCAGCTCTCAACAATGTGGAGCAGTCAGGGGAGCCAGGGGAAAACAGAAATGCCGGTGGAACTCTACTTAGCAATTTTATGGCAAATTTACAATTGGAAAATACTCAAAATATAAACAAATATTCAAAATTCCAGCTCTGCCTCTGGTCCTAATAACATCATATATTAAAATGTCTGGTCCAAGAGGTCCTCAGCTACTCCTGCCAGGCACACTCTGCTCCAAGTCACTTTTGCGTCTGTCCTCTACAACAGAGGACAGCGCACCCTCTGCTCAGGGGTCCCTGGAAATCACTCTGTGGGCACTAGGCAAGTTCTGCTTAAAATCAAATGCCCACCTTGCTTTCCGCAGATGTTGCTGCGATGCTGTCCTGCATACAAGGACACTCACTTCCCTCTGTCCCTGTGTGCTCAGGCCAGGCCAGCTGACTGCCATCTAAAGAGAAGCACTTGGGCCAGAGATTTTACAGAGACCATAAAGGAAAGGTCAGCTGATCGGGCTTTAAAAACAATCACCAGGAATGACAAAGCCAGCCTCCCAGAAGTGTCCATGTACCCATGGTCCTATCTTTTATGAAATAACGAGTCCACTGGTTTGACTTTAGTCTAATGCTTAAATAAAACATGTCAGGCCAGGCGCGGTGGCTCACGCCTGTAATCCTAGCTCTCTGGGAGGCCGAGGCAGGCGGATTGTTTGAGCTCAGGAGTTCGAAATCAGCCTGAGCAAGAGCGAGACCCCGTCTCTACCTAAATTGGAAAGAAATTAATTGGACAACTAAAAATATATAGAAAAAAAAAATTAGCCGGGCATGGTGGCACATGCCTGTAGTCCCAGCTACTCGGGAGGCTGAGGCAGAAGCATTGCTTGAGCCCAGGAGTTTGAGGTTGCTGTGAGCTAGGCTGACGCCACGGCACTCACTCTAGCCTGGGCAATAAAGCAAGACTTTGTCTCAAAAAAAAAAAAAAATAGATTTAAATAATTTAAAAGAATACAAAGCATATAATATCTGCTCTCAGATCACAATAGAATTAAACTTTAAACCACTAACAGAAAGACAGGTAGAAAACTCCAAAATGCTTGGACATTAAACAACAACTTCTAAATAAAACATGGGTCAAAGAGGAAATCCCAAAAAAAAATTTTTTTTAAATATTTTGAAGAAATGAAAATATAGTCACACATCGCTTAACAATGGGGATATAGTCTGAGAAATGTGTTGTTTTAGGTGATTTTGTCATTGTATGAATATCACAGAGTGTACTTACACCTAGACGGTATAGCCTACTACAAGGTATGACCTATTTCTCCCAGGCTACAGCATGTTACTGTACTGAATACTGCAGGTAATAGTAACATTATGGTAAGTATGTATGTACCTAAATATACCTCAACATGGAAAAGGTAGAGTAAAAGTAAGCTGTAAGATAACAAGTGGCACACGTGTATGAACAGAGCTTGCGGACTAGAAGTTGCTCTGGTAAGTCATTGAATGAGTGGTGAGTGAATGTCAGGGGCTAGGACACTACCGTGTACTATCACAGACTTTACATAAACATGGTACAGTATACTTATACTCCAACAAATTTGTTAAACATTTTTTCTTTCTTCAATAATAAATTAATCTTAGCTTACTGTAACTTTTTTACTTTATAGTTTACAACTTTTTAATTTTTTGAACTTTGTAATAACACTTAGCTTAAAACCACAAACCCATTGTATAACCGTACAAAAGTATTTTCTTTCTTGATATCCTTATTCTATAAGCTTTTTTCTATTTTTAATTTTTTTTTTTTTTTTTTTTTTACTTTTTAAACGTTTTTGTTAAAAACTAAGACACAAGCATTAGTCTAGCCCTGGACAGGCGGTCAGAATTGTTTCACCATCTTCCCAATGGCATTGAGAACATACACTGGGGAAAGGACAGTCTCTTCAATAAATGGTGCTGGGAAAACTGAATTACCATAAGCAGAAAAAAGAAACTAAACCCTCATCATTCACCATATGCAAAAATCAAATAAACATGGATTAAAGACTTAAATGTAAGTAAGACTTGAAACTATGAAACTATCAGAAAAAAACTCAGGAAATGCTTCATGACACCGGTCTCAGCAAAGATTTTTTGGATAAGACCTCAAAAGCACAAGCAACAATAGAAAAATTGACAAATGGAATTACATTAAACCAAAAGCTTCTGTACAGAAAAGGAAACAACAGAGGAGAGAGACAACCTATAGAATTGGAGAAAATATCTGTAAATTAGTGATATGATAAGGTATTAATAACCATAATATATAAGGAACTCAAACAACTCAATAACAAAAAAAAAATCTGATTTTAAAATGGGCAAATGATCTGAACAGGTATATGAAAAAATGTTCAATATCACTAATCATAAGGGAAATTCAAATCAAAACCACAATGACATATTATCTCATCTGAGTTAAAATAGCAATTATAAAAAAAAAAACAAAAAATTAACGGACACTGGCAAGGATGGTAATACACTGCCGGTGGGAATGTAAATTAGTATGGCCATTTTGGAAAATGGTATGGAGGTTCCTTGAAAACTAAAAATAGAAGTACCATGTGATCCAGCAATCCCACTGTTGGGTATAAATATAAAAGAAAGGCAATCAGTATATCAAAGTGATATCTGCACTATATGCAATCAACTTAAGTGTACATCAATGGACAAATGAATAAAATGTGGTGTATATATACAGAATGGAGTATTATTTAGCCATAAAAAATAAAAACCTCTGTCATTTGCAGCAACACAAATGGAATTGGAAGTCATCATGTAAGTGAAATAAGGCAGGTGCAGAAAGACAAATATCGCACGTTCACTCATGTGGGATCTCATGGAGGTAGAGAGTAGAATGATGGTTACCAGAGGCTGGCAATTTTAGAGGGAGGGGCATGAAGAGAGGCTGGTTAATGGGCACAGAAGTACAGTTAGACAGAAGGAATAAGTTTGATAGCACAGTAGGGTCACTACAGTAAACGGTAATTTATTGTGTATTTCAAAACAGCTAGAAGAGAAGATTTGGAATGTTCCCAACACAAAGAAATGATAAATGTTTCAGGTGATGGCTTTCCTAATTACCCTTATTTGATCATTATACATTGTATGCACGTATCAAAATATCACATGTACCTCATAAATATGTACAATTATTAGGTATCAATAAAAAAAATTGAAAAAAAATCAGTGTCTTCCATCTCCATATCTTGCCACACCGAAAGGTCTTCAGGGGCAATAACATGCATGAAGCTGTAATATCCAATGATAATAATGTCTTCTTCTGGGATACTTCCTGAGGGACCTGTCGAGGCACTATTTTACAGTTAGCTTTTTCTTTATAAGTAGAAGGAGTACACTCTAAAATAACAATAAAAAGTATAGTATAGTAAACACATAAACCATATGTAAATACGTAAACCAGTAACAAAGTCATTTATTATCAAGTAGGATCCCCCAGATCCCCTAACTTTTGGTGTTCTGACCAAAAATCACAGAGCGCCTTGACCATTCTGTGACCCAGTCAGCTGTAGGATTTTCCCAGCAGGCTTGAACCCAAACTGAAGCCTTGAACATTCCCAGAGACTGATAAAATTATCCAGGTTGCTGCCCAAAACACTGAAAGAAACTGGCCCCAGCTCCGAGTCAAATCCTTCAAGCCCTCATAAAAACTCCATACCCTGACCCTCTCATCATGGACACACCTAGGTAGAACGCCCCCTTTCTCTCCTTGTCTGTCTCAAGGATTGCTACAGCCCTCTGTAAATAAGTTCCCCTAATAAATGCTTTGAACTGATCACCCTGGCATTTAGTGTTTCTTTCTTGGGAATCCCAACCAGCCCCATCTCAAGAGGGTTTGGAGCACACTCTTGTTGGAACTCCCATGGCACAGTTTTTGGGGGCAATTCCAGCTTCAGGATCAGCAAGACAAAACATTACACCAGCAAACATGTAATGCATTGCACTATGATGTTACAACGGCTACAGTGTCACTAGGCGATAGGAATTCTTCTGCTCTATTATCTTATGGGACCACCATTGTATATGCTGTCTGCTGTTAAGCAAAATGTTGGTATGCTGCATATGACCGTACAACTTACCAAAATTTGTGAGATGCAGCAAAAGCAGTGCTAAAAGGGAATTTTAGAGCACTCAATGCATACATTAGATAAGAGAAAAGAGCTAAAATCCATAATCTAGGCCTCATAAGCAAAAGAAAAAAAGTCTCATAAACAAAAAGAAAGAAAAATTGGAGCAGAAATCAAGGAAATTGAAAACAGGAAGTCACTAGAGAAAAATCAACAAAACCAAAAGCTGGTTTTTTGAAAAGATCAATAAAATCAATAACTCTCTAGCCAGACTAAGAAAAAAAGAGAAAAGATACAAATTATTAATATCAGAAATAAAAGAGGGGATACCACTATAGATCCCATGAATATTAAAAGGATAATAAAGGAATAATTATGAACAACTCTATACCCACAAATTGATAAGCTAGATGAAATGGACCAATTCCTTAAAAGACACAATCTGTCAAAACTTATACAAGAATATACCATTTGAATATGTCTATATCTATTTTAAAAATTGAATCAATAATTGCCTAGACAACAGAAAGCACAAGGCCCAGATAGGTTCACTAGTGAATTTTACCAAATATTTAAGGAAAAAAATTGTACCAATTGTTTACAATCTCTTTCTGTAGATAGAAGCAGAGGGAATCCTACTAACTCATTCTATGAGGCCAGCATTACCCTAAGACCAAAACCAAAGACATTACAAGAAAAGACTATAGACCCATATCTCTCATGAACATAAATGTAAAAATCCTTGACAAAAGTTGGCAAATCAAATCCAACAATGTATAAAAATAATTATACACCACAACTAAGTGGGATTTATCCCAGGTATGCAAGGCTGGTTCAACATTCGAAAATCAATTGATGGAATTCATCACATTAACAGGCTAAAGAATAAAAATCACATCATATCAATAGATACAGAAAAAGTGTTTAACAAAATCCAATAGCCATTCATGATAGAAACTTAGACTAGAAATAGAGCAGAAATCCCTCAATTTGATAAAGAACGTCTAAAAACCTAGAGTTAACATCATACTTTTTTTTTTTTTTTTTACTGTGGAGTACCAGTACAAGACAGTTAACACATACTTAATGGTGAGAAACTAGAAACCTTCCCAGGAAGATCAGGAACAAGCAAGGATGTCCCCTCTCACAACTTCTTCTCAACGTTGTACTGGAAGTACTAGCTTGCCAGGAGTTAGCTACTCTCCCAGCAAAACAGGTCCCAAGGCAGGATCGTCGCGAGGGATTTGGAAATAACAGGAAATAAAGAAAGAAATAATATAGACAGAGAAAATGATTGAGATGGAGACAAAGTGCAGTTTAAATGACAGGGGAGTCAGGGGGTCTCCAGCATACCCGTGAACTGTGATGCTACGAATGAAGTCCCGCATCAGCATTTGTTACAGCAAATAGTTGTCTTTTGTTAGAGAATTACATATACAGTTCATTTTTTAGGGTTTCCAGAGGAACCTTACCTAATTCTGTCTACAAGAATAGACGGTAACAAAATTTTTCTAAGATAAGCATGTTAAGCCCTAAGTTAGAAACAAACCTAGCTGAGCATACAAATTAAAGATAAAATGTATAAAATGAGAACACTGAGTCTGTGTACTACTCTAATCTACTTCTAAACACAGAGACATGTATTCAGGAGTGAAGCAGGAATAGCCTTGAAGTCTAGGATAGTTCCAGCTGCACGTTATCTGCTGGACAGGCATTTTAATCAGCTTCTCCGCCAAGGACCCAAACAGAGTTTATGCCTTGCAAAAAAGCTCAAGGCAATGGCCGGTAACAAAGAAGAAACGTTGCTTTGGAAATGTCCTCTGACAATGTTGGAAGCAGCTTCTATTATGTGAACTAACATGGCCACAGATTCCTTCAAGGCAAAGCCCAGCAAAACTCCTGAAATTTTTCACGTCTCTTAGCCTATTTCCCAACAGACTTTGATCTGTTACTGAATAACACTGGGATACAAAAAGCCAGTGCCTCGCTGTCAAGGTGGGACTTGGGTGTGTGCTTCAGAGTTCCCAGGTAGGATTAACTAAACTCCAGTTAAACCCCATTCTCCTCCACCGCCGCCCACCCCACCTCACCCCCAGCCTTGTGCTACTTTCTTTTCTTCCTTTAACCTGAGACCATTATTTCAAGAAATTACTTTCACAGGGATCTCTGTTCCAGGCTCTGCTTCTAGGGAGCCTGCCCTAAAATAGAAATATTCCAGCTAAAATCAGAAAAACAGGAAAACAGAAAAGAGGGAGTATTTGCCTCTTCTTGGAAGAACCTGAATCCAATCAAGCTTTTCTTGAATTAATTACCATTTTACAAGAAACAGTAAAGAGGCATATGTTAATGATGACACCACAAAGATTCAGACTGTAGGAAAATACAGGACAAACCAACTGTTTCAACAACAAATTAAAGGGAAAATTAAAAAGTGAGAACCTAGAGATTAAAAGAAATTCAGGAAATATAGCAACCAATAAAAATGTGTGGGTCTTATTTAGATCTTGATTCAAACAAACTGTTAAAAAACTATGACACAATTGGGAATGTGGCAGGAGTGGGGCACGGATCCTGGGAGCAGAGGAGAGGGAGAGGCAAGTCCCCAGAGAAGGGGGAATGGCCAACCCCCCCCCCCCGCCCCGAGAAGATACCGCCCTTACCCGGCATGCAGAGAAAGGTCCACTAACACACAAAGAAGAGAGAGTGACAGGGCCCAGACCAAGGATGTTAAAAGGGACTTGGGGTGAGGATGCTGGACTGGCCCGGCCAACAAGCCCCGCCCGACTCGGGGCGACAGGAGGGGCCAAGGGCCGGGGGCGGGGCCGCTGGCGGTGACGACAGCCTCACGTGACCGGCCAGCGCGTTCTGGTGTCTGAGCCACTGTCGTTCGTTCCGTTCTCGGCGACGGTACCTGCTGCCGGTGGCCCTGAGGCTGTGCGAGCCAGGGGCGGCCCCGAAAGTGGGAGGCGGCGGAGGAGCAGGTAAAGGTCCCGGATGGGGTCCCTTGGGTTGGCGTGGGAGAGCGGCCCCACCCTGCGGACCCCAACCCCCGGGGGTCTGGCTGGCCAAGGGCGGAAACGCCACCGGTTGGCGACTGCAGCGCCCACCCCCCGCCGCGAGCCCGCGGGTAGGCGCTGAAGATGGCAGGCCTTTCGCGTGCGGAGGGGCGCAGAGCCCCGCGGGAACAGGTGGTTCGGAGGCGGATGCAGGACCTGCCTCCACCAGCGACGCCAGCTTTTCCTACACCCCGCCCCGCCCCGGTCCTTCTTGGCGCAGAAAATGGTGGGCAGCGCGGGGGGCGGGGAGGGCGGGAGACGCGGGGCGAGGGCGGCGACGAGGGTCCGGGCGGGGAAGCGGTCGGGAGCGCCCGGCTGCAGCAGCCCCCGCGCCCCCACCCCGGCCGTCTGCAGGTCTGCGGGGCTAAGTGTCGCGGCGGCGCACCTCGCGGC
>CAUYSK010089752.1:0-12979 GCA_963575035.1 Avahi laniger
TCTCACTGTGTTGCCCAGGCTAGAGTGCCGTGGCGTCATCTTAGCTCACAGCAACCTCAAACTCCTGGGCTCAAGTGATCCTCCTGCCTCAGCCTCCCAAATAGCTGGACTACAGGCATGTGCCACCATGCCTGGCTAGTATTTTCTATATATTTTTAGTTGTCCAATTAATTTCTTTCTATTTTTAGTAGAGAGGGCGTCTCGCTCTTGCTCAGGCTGGTTTTGAACTCCTCAGCTCAAACAGTCCGCCCCCCTCAGCCTCCCAGAGTGCTAGGATTACAGGCGTGAGCCACCGGGCCTGGCCTATACCCAGTTTTTTGAGAGTTTTTATCCTGAAGAAATGTTGAATTTTTGAATACTTTTTTTTTGCATCAATTGAAATGAACATATGGTTTTGTATTTTGTTCTGTTGATGTGTCACGTTGATTGATTTGCATATGTTGAACCATCCTTGCATCCCTGGGATGAATCTCACTTGATCATGATGAATAATCTTTTTAATATGTTGAATTCAGTTTGATATTACTTTGTTGAGGATTCTTGCATCTATGTTCAGAGATATTGGCCTGTTGTTTTCTTTTTTTGTTGTGTTTTTGTCTGGTTTTGGTGTCAGTGTGGATACAGGCCTTGTAGAATGAGGTTGGGAGTATTCTGTCCTCCTTGATTTTTTGGAATAGTTTAATTAGGATTGGTATTAGCTCTTCTTCGAATGCTTATAGAATTCAGCAGTGAAGCCATTGGGTCCTGAGCTTTTCTTTCTTGGGAGACTTTTTATTATTGCTTCTATCTCATTACCTATTATTGGTTTATTCAGGTTTTCGATTTCTTCCTCATTCAATCTTGGGAGGTTACCCGTGTGTAAGAATTTATCCATTTCTTCTAGGTTTTCCAATTTATTGGCATATAGTTGCTCATAGCAGTTTCTAATAATGTTTTGAATTTCTGCAGTATCAGTTGTAATGTCTCCTTTTTCATCTCTGATTTTATTTATTTGGGTCTTCTCTCTTTTTTCCTTAATTAATCTGGCTAAAGTTGTGTCAATTTTGTTTATCTTTTCAGAAAAACAACTTTTTGTTTCATTGTTTTTTTTTTTGTATTTTCTGTTTCAATTTCATTTATTTCTTCTCTGTTCTTTATTATTTATTTTTTCTACTAATTTTGCGTTTGGTTTGTTCTCATTTTTCTAGTTATTTAAAATGCATCATTGGATTACTTATTTGAAGCTTTTCTATTGTTTGTTGTAGACATTTATTACTATAAACTTTCTTCTTTGTACTTCTGTGTCTCATAGGTTTGATACGTTGTATTTTCATTTTTATTTGTTTCAAGAAATTTTTAGATTTCCTTCTTAATCTCTTCATTGACCCACTGGTCTTTCAGGAGCATATTGTTTAATTTTCATGTGTTTATAGTTTCCAGTGTTTCTCTTGTTATTGATTTCTAGTTTTAGTCCATTATGATCAGAGAAAATACTTGATATGATTCAATTTTTTGAATTTTTTAAGTCTTGTTTTGTAGCCTGACATATGGTGTATCCTTGAGAATGATCCATGAACTGAGGACGGAATGTAATATTCTGCAGCTGTTGCATGAAACATTCTGTAAATATCTATTAGGTCCACTTGGTCTATAGTGCAGGTTAAGTCCAATGTTTCTTCATTGATTTTCTGTCTGGATGATCTGTCCAATGCTGAAAATGGAGTGTTGAGGTCTCCAACAATTATTGCACTGGAATCTATCTCTTTCTTTAGCCCTGATAATATTTGCTTTATATATCTGGGTGCTCCAGGGTTGGGTGCATATATATTTGCCAAGGGCTCTTTAGTCAGCATGTGGTGAATCCTGCCAGGATTGAGTCCTTCCATTCAGAGCATTGGATTTCCTTTTGGCTCAAGGTGGGTCTAAAAATGCCATCCAGGAACTAAGGCCTGGAATCAGAGGCTTTAGGAGTCTGCTTGGTACTTTATTTTACTGTGGCTGAGATGGTACCCAAGTTGCAAAACAAAGTCTTCTGAACTCTTTCTTTCCTCTCCCCAAGTGGAATGAGACTCTCCCTGAGCTGTACTGTCTGGAGTCGGGGGAGGGGTGACACAGGCACTGGCTTGGCTGCTGCCATTAATATTTCATTTGGTCATGTGCACCCCAAGTCCCCTGGTTCTGAGCCAGCACAGCTGCATGAATTGCCCAAGGACTGCAGTGCTTGTGGCCTAACTGCCTTACAAATTTATTCTAGACTCCAGCTGCTTTTTGTCAGCTGGTGGCAGCACTAGCCAGTACTCAGGTTTCTACCGCTGGGGTGGAGGATTTCCCTTTTGCTGGGTTGGTCTAATTGCTCCCACTATGGGCACGGGTCAAGTTCTGCCCTGTGCTGTGTCCCCTTATGACAGGGCAGCCCTGAGTTCCAATGCAAAGTCCCACAATTGCTTCACTCTGCCTCCCTCTGGCACACAGATTCTCTCTCCTCTTGGCACACTGGCGCAGCACTGCTGGGGGTTAGCGGAGGGGTGGCATAGGCAAGGTAAGACTGTCTTTTCTGCCCTCTTCTGTGCCTCTTTCCTTGCTATAAAGTTAAAACCAGGTACTGTGACCCCTCACCTGATTTTTGGTTCTTATCAAGGTGCTTTCTTGAGTGGATGGATGGTTGTTGAATTTGGTGTTCATGTAGAGGGGCAATCACTGGAGGTTCTCTTTGGCCATCTTGCTCCTAAACTCTCTCACGTTTCACCTTTTGAGAATTGTCAGCCAGCGGGCAGAAGCAGAAGCCATGGTGAACCTCAGAGTGTGTTTGAACAATGAGGTGAGTGTCGAGACTGAGGGTGTGACTCAAAGATGAAGTAAGGATCCAGGGTAGCTGTTGTGCACAGCGTATATTGCCTTGGAAAAAGAGTTAACCACTTAGGAGGGATGCAGTCTTCTAGAACATCAGGAAATCATCAGCAAAACTAGGAAGAAACACCAGGCTCTAGAGATCCCTTCCCAGGAACTTAAAGGAATCAGCGTGCTGCACACATGTGTCAGTGTCCGTGTACACTGGCAGTGCTCCTGTGCTTTTGAATTTTAGCTATGGTGTGTGCTAAGACTTAGGGTCAAGTTGGGTTTGAATAGTTTTTACTCCATAAAGGACTGTTGCCGAAGGATTGCTCCCTTCTCCCTGTTTTACTGCTACCATCTCAATGCTGTATATGAGTGCGGAGAAGCAATGATGCACTAACCATGCCTTTCGGAGCTGTGTAAATCCTTTCCTTGATAAACTCAAGCGTGTGAACAAGATAAATGCCCCAGAAGGGGGAAGTTATCCAGGAAAACACCCTGTCATAAGAGATATGCAGAGAAGTTCTGCTCAGAAGAGTATTTTTCTAGACCTTAGAACTCTGTGTCATATTATGTTTCACTGCTTAAATGGCTTCTGTCTGGCAATGCCTAAAAATTTAATAGAGAAGCAAAAAATGATCAGATAAATGTGGCTGTATATCTTCTTTATTATAATATAATGGTGATACTGTTTGTGTCAGGTTTGCTGACCCTAAATAGGGATTTAAGGAGTAAAGTAATAGATCCATCATAAAAAGAAATGTGGTATATTTTTAAAATTACTGATATGTGACAATGTACTTGTGGAGCCACAACTAAGAAAACATTGAAATGAGGATTTTTTGAAAATAAATAAGTTAAACTGTCAGCTTCTACCTTCATGTGTCACAAACAGTTCTTGGGTAAGAGAGATCAGTTCCAGGGTTGTGTATCATAATTGCTAGGTGTAAATAAAACACTATGGTAACAAAAAAGTCATGTGCCTTTTATGTGGAGAAATAAAAATGACCTATTGTCCACTATAAATTGGGGCACAGCCATCATGGGAGGCAAATGTTAGGACAAGAAGTAAAATGTGCAAAATATATGGCCACAGTTTTCTAGGTTTAAATCTTTTGTGGAAGTTGACCTTAAATGAAACTGTGGCCTTAAATGAAACTCATAACCCTGAAACTAACTGTGTTAATTTGTTGACTTTATAAATGAAGTATCTGTATAAGTACTTTTTCTTCAACAGAAATAAAATCTGTTTTTTTTTTTCTTTTTCTGTTTTAACCAACCAGGGAACTAATTTGAACTAGACCTAGACTTAAATATATTCACAATCCAAAGATATAAAACACCCAAAATATATCCTGGATCAAATAAATATTCCATTTTGATTATCTCTTAAGAAGGTTATACCATTAAAATATTCTTATGAATAGATTTCATTATTAGATATCAGGACAGGAGCAAATTGTGCAACTCCCTGCCCTGGCCTTTTTTTTTTTTTTTTTTTAATGCATCGACTGTCACACTAGGAAAAAAAAATTTTTTTCCCTGGGGCCGTGGTGTTTTATTAAAACAAAACAATCCTTTCCGATTCGTTATTTTTTTATTGATTTCTGTGTATGAGTTATATGCGACACAATCCATGTTTTTAGAATTCAGTTGTCAATATTAATTGTAATAATAAGAACATCAACAAGTAAGATTTTCACGAAGCAACTGCAGGGATTTTGCTTTAGGTGGGCTCAAAAATAGCCTGAGTTAAATACAACTCACATGGTAGACAATGGGTTAAACTATAGGTGCTTTTCTTTTAAATTCCTTTGCCTCTGGAACACCTTCCAGCATTTAGATGTTCATTTAATTGTTACATGACACATTTTGCATGATAAATATTTGCTTATTTTTGACAGATTTCTTATTTCTCTAATGTTTGATTTCATCTTGGGCTATCTTGTTGGTTTTTAATTGAAAGCTTCATCAAGTAAACATGCTGTACTCTCCAGTCTAGATTCATCTATTCACACAGGGCACAGCTTACTTGTGCCCCGGGAAGCCATGTTTATTGATTACCGCGCTGAAGATTTAGACAGGAGCTCTCACAGAGTGAGGATGGAGGAAAATATTAATAGTTGCAGAGGAAGAGTGAGGGATCTGGAAATTGATAACATCCCACTTTCTATAAATGCTTGCATGTGTCGAAGAAGTCAGGAAGCTTTGTTTGTTTGTTTGTTTTTTAACATAAATTCAAAAAAACAGTCACTGGTTTACATTTCCACCGTCTTAAAAGAAAAAACCCCAAACACAGTCACTGGGAAATTACTAGGACTGGGAGAACAATAACAGGAGAGACACTTGCATGTCTTTGAAAGTAGTTTCCAAGCATTCAAGTCTTAGCAGAGCCAGAGTTTTACTCTGGGTGAATGTTTCTTAGCATTCTCATTCTCCCCAGACAAATATTTCCACATTTATTTACAAGCTACTCCAAGCTTACATTGCTGCGCCTCAAGGTTTGGTATTTGGTGCTACATTATTTTTGTTTTATCTTTACCTCCAATGCATTGAACCAAATCATAAAATACTGCTGTTAAAACACAGGCACACACAGAAAAGGAAGAAGCTGACTTGACACCATGCTGCGGGAATTGAGGTCATCCTGTGTTGGAGCTGGATGTGTCCACATGGGCAAGACAGGTCTCACTCAAGGGGGGTGGGGAAGGAGGTTGAAATCCACTTGGGATAAAGGCTGTGAACATTGTCTGCAACTCCTCGCTGAAAGATGCCTAATACATCTTCCAATATTTGTTTTTGCTGCTTAACTTTTGTTTTGTGTTTGGTGTGTATATCCCTAATACAGTGCAGAAATGGTCAAGAACAAAGCCATGCTGGCCCCCCATTTTTCCTCTGGTTGTGCCCATGCGAATCAGAATGCTGGGCCAATATGACCACAGGACTTATCCTAGAAGTAAATCTCGACGGTTTTTGTTAGAAAGAAATCTGTGTTTTGTAATCTTTATATTTTCCCAGAAGGAAACGTCCACTTTTCTCCCTGCAGAATGGGGGTGGTATTGGAGTCACATTTCTGCCTCTTCCAGTAACCTCTTCACTCAGTTCTTCCCCCAGGAAGAAGCACAGTTATTCTTGGTGAGACTGGTGAAAAGCTAACTGCTATTGGACCTCATTACCTAGGCAGTGAGGCTAATGCATTGAAAAGACAGTGCTCACTTGCCCTCATGCTCTGGAAGTCTGCATTTTGCTGAGTAGGCTGGTGAATAGGCTTCACGCTGCACTTCAGGCTTTCATGTATGAGGTTGATGCTTCCGTCCCCATCTCACTGTTAGCTCTTTGTGTTTATATCCCTCCCTTACCGTAAGGGAGAAGAGGGGAGAAATTGGTATTCCTGAGGTGCCTACTGCTCAGGTGCTGCCCAGTGGCTACCTAGGGCTCACCACTTCTAAGACCCTCCCAGGACCGACCTGCAGTGGTTCATAAACCATGCAGATCTTTGGGGTCCTTGGACAGTAGGTAACAACACAGATTTCTGGTACCAGTCCCAGAGCTAATGCACCAGCACTTCATGGGGTGGGGTACAGGATTCTGCATTTTGAATAAGTCCTGCAGATGCTTGTGATGATCAATCAAATTTGAGAACCATCTTTTAACACTTTTCCCCAATATCATTCCACACAGTTAAAACTTACCTCTTCCATGTTATATTCTTTTTCAGGTTGCTATTTAGGAAGTAATCAATGATTCACTTTTGTTGGGACCATTGGTTTAAAACGGAGAGTGTTTATATGTGTTATCAATGACTTTCTGGAGACAGTGTTAGAATTAAAAGAATGCCAGACTCTGTGGTAGCTTGTTGGGCAGAATGTGAGTGGCAGAGTCCTTGACATCCTCTTACTCCTGTAGAACTCACATAGGCCCTTGGAGTGTATTTCAGGGTGACAGTTTTTTTTTCCCCCTGCTCATGCTGCTGGACTTGGAATGAGAGAGTAGATGAAATGTAAATTCAGACAACATTTGGGAATCAGTGGTTCCTTCTTTTGAATAGATTGGCATGGACTAGAAGATACAGGTGACAGGCCAGGGGCTGGGTGACATTCATAAATTATCAGATCCTAAAATTCACATTCGAATAGGATTATTTTAAAGAAGCAAAGAAGCTTAGCTCTCTTTGGGTACATAATGTCTTATTCTTTCATCTTAAGAATTCATGTTTGATAAAAACGATTCCTCATGTAAATTCATTTATTGTAATTCAATCCTTCCTAAACTCCCTTGATGTAGAGCTACAAAATGTTACTTTTCTTTTTCCTCTTGAGAGAGGTGCTAAAAATGCAATACTGCCTTATGGTATATAAATTTATCTGAAACTCTTGGAACAAATTCTCCTACCTTTTAGAAGCTCTGCCCTTCTATAACTTGCCTTTCACCTGCCTAACGAATTATTGCTCACTTTAGAAATATGTGTATATACACACACACACACACACACACACACACACATATATATAATATATGGCTCATGAAAATTCGATTCAACCAAATCTAATCAATTGATCTATTTATTCCCTTCTTCTTTCCTGAACAGTCTGCCCTTCATCACCTTCATGGTTTCCAGCCATCTTACTCCTCTTCATGAAATGAATGCACCTGCAAAGTGGCCGGTCCTTCCTGGTCACCCCATGGTCCTGCCAATCCAGAATTATGGCCCTGACAGGGGTGACAAGGATGACTAGTGTGAGAGCTCGTTTCTGAAATTCCTGATATTGATCTCGAAATTGTAGAGGTCTATAGTTTATCTTTCCCTGGTAATTGTAAGCTAATATTAACAACGATATACCAGTTATGGTGTATTAATCTTGTAAATATTTAGTTTATAGATTGATTGTTAATTAAATGTCTTCTAGGCATTGGGAGAGAGTAAGAGAGAGGAGAGTTCTGGGTGCTTTGCCTTGCTGCAGATGAAAAAGCAGATGGACCTAATCTGCATGCTAAGTGATCCTCTCTGTTCCTGCTGCATGATCAATGCAATTCAGTGCTCTACTTCATGGTTTCTGCCTGACAAATGGAGCTGCCCAGCCTTGGAACCAGCAGTGCTGCAGCTTACTAGTGCTGTGTTTGCTGGAGATGACCTATGGAATTAGTAGTTGCTATGAGACAGTGGAAAGGAATTTTGCTGCAGGAATCGAGCAGAGCAGGAGGTCCTGACGTTTGCCCCGAGTTACTACTAATCTGATTTGAGACCAATAGAGAAATACATTGCTGTCCCCAAATCCTACCCCAGAAATTCATTTCCTTGAGATAATATACTATGCTTTTAAGAATCCTGTGTTAAAATGTAAAACCCTCCTTAGGGTGATGAGTTATTATTATTAGCCCTAATGAATGATAGTCAGTCACCAGATACTAATAGCATCCTGAGGACTGTGGCAAAAGATTGGAAAGTTTGAGGGTGGGTAAGAGTAGGATGACCAGACGTTTACTCTCTGCTGGGAGCCCACATCAGTCCCTTGCTACATTTGGCGATAAGCTGCTGTAGGCGGCGTGAATGTAGTTTCCTTGTAACCAACCTAATGAGCAGATACTTAGAATAGAGTCCTAAAAGGTCCAGGGCCTGAGCTTGACAATCCACAGTTATAAAGCGTTCTGTTAATTTTTGAGAACTCTGTGCTGTTTTCTAATACACCTTGGAAGGGAAGTCCTTTGGTAGGGACCCCTGGCACTTGCTGCTTAGATTCATATTTCCTCCTATGAAATTTCATTTAGGAATTTTTACAGATGTTTGAATGTCACAGCAAATTACCATCTGACCATCCTTTTGAATTTGATTTAAATTGAAAGCTATTTATATCTCTGTTTTTTTTTCTTTTACATTGAACATAGGTATCTCCAGTGCTGTTCCTTAAGTTATAATCATTTTTTTCAGTTTCATTTTTTATTTTTATTTTTTGGAGACAAAGTCTCACTCTGTTGCCTGGGCTAGAGTGCTGTGGTGTTAGCCTAGCTGACAGCAACCTCAAGCTCCTGGGCTTAAGCAATCTTTCTGCCACAGCCTCCCGAGTAGCTGGGATTACAGGCATGTGCCACCATGTCCGGCTAATTTTTTCTGTATATTTTTAGTCGTCCAGTTAATTATTTTCTATTTTTAGTAGAGATGGGGTCTCACTCTTACTCAGGCTGGTCTCCAACTCCTGACCTCGAACTCCTGACCTCTTGCCTCGGCCTCCCAGAGTGCTAGGATTACAAGTGTGAGCCACCACATCTGGTCTTTCAGTTTTATTTTTAATTGACAAATAATAGTTGTAATCATTTTAAAGTAAATGGTAGTTTTGACTAAGAGATTGCTGGTTTCTGAAGAAAACTTAATTTTGTTCAACTACTTAAACATGGCCTCAAGGTGTTACTTTAGTAACTTATCTACTTCTTTACTTTTCAGTCTCTTGTTTGTGGAAAGAGGTGTGAGCCTGTCTCTTAGACATATGGGTCAATGCAAGATTGAGTTTTCCATTTATTCTTAACCCTAGGTCTTCCATCCAAAGTCATTGGGCTGGTATATGCCTAGCCATTTTGCTTAATGCTTTGGTAAGGATTTTATCTTTCTTTCATAAACTTCGCTCTCCACAGGAACAATGGACCTATTCTGGGGGAGGTGTGAACAGGACGCATATTTTTTTTTTTTAATCAATTATATGCTCTATTATAAAAAAAGGTATAAGAGATGGGAAGGAGCAACACAGAGGCTACAAATAGAGTCAGTTTTGATCTATACCAGAGAATGGCAAAGACTCTGAGACCTGAAAATGTTTATATCCACGGTACACTTTAAGAAATTTTTCCAGGGAAACCACTCTACTCTCACAAAGTGACTCCTCTCCAGAAGTAAATTTTAGTGAAATTAACTTCTCCACAGCCTGCACCCTAACTTTACAAAACATAGCCATATGGAAGTCTACAAATAAAATCACAAAAATTCCCCAAAGCAGAAATTATAAGGTTAGAATCATCATTTAAAATAAAAGAGTGCACTACCAATTCACATCAAAGAAACAAACACACCACACCAATATCTTCTGACAATCATATGATCATAAGGGAAAATAAGATGGCATTTATGAATTGCTTAACATTAAAAGGGAATGCAACTTTCTCTATAAAAGCCCATGAGAAATCAAGCTAAAGTGCTATTCAGAGAAATATTTATAATTTTTATTTATTATAATACAAGAAAAATTGAAAATTCTTCAGCTAAGATTTCAAATTGAGAAGCTAAAACAGAACAAAAAAATAAATATAAAAATGTGGGCTGGGCGTGGTGGCTCATGCTGATAATCCTAGCACTCTGGGAGGCCGAGGCAGGAGGATTGCTCAAGGTCAGGAGTTCAAGACCAGTCTGAGCAAAAGTGAGACCCCCGTCTCTACTAAAAATAGAAAAAAATTAGCTGGACAACTAAAAATATATAGAAAAAATTAACTGGGTATGGTGGCGCATGCTTGTAGTCCCAGCTACTTAGGAGGCTGAGGCAGAAGGATCGCTTGAGCCCAGGAGTTTGAGGTTGCTGTGAGCTAGACAGATGCCACGGCACTCTAGCCCAGGCAAGAAAGTGAGACTCTGTCTCAAAAAACAAAACAAAACAAAACAAAATGTGGAGGGAAAATGATGACATAGTCATATTTTGAAAGAAATTAGTATAGATGAATGCAAAAGTTAACGAAATAGAAAATAAAAAATAGAAATGGATGGGCATGGTGGCTCACACCTGTAATCCTAGCACTCCGGGAGGCCGAGGCAGGAGGAGTGCTTAAGTCCAGGAGTTCAAGACCATCCTGAGCAAAAACAAGATCCTGTCTCTACTAAAAAAATAGAAAAATTATCCAGACATCGTGGCATGTGCCTGTAGTCCCAGCTACTTGGGAGGCTGAGGTAGGAGGATAGTGTGAGGCCAAGAGTTTGAGGTTGCAGTGAACTATGATGATGCCACCGCACTCTACTTGGGGTGACCATGAGAGATTCTGTCTTAACAACAACAACAAAAAAAGTAGAGCTGCTTAGTCAAAAAAAATTATTTTCTTAGAAATAGCCAATAAAATAGTAAAACTTTGTCAATATGATCAAACCAAAGAGTAAAAAATGAGTGATAAATATAATTAAATATGTTCAAAGTACTAAAAAAATCCATGGTAAGATTTAGAGACGATGTGTTAACAGATAGAGAATATCAATAAAGAGATAAAAATTTGAAAAGAACAAAATGAAAATTATAAATTTGAAAAGTATAATAACTAAAATGAAAAAATTATTAGAGGGGCCCCACAGTATTTAAATGGCAAAAGAAAAAATCAGAGAACTTAAGGATGGACCTATACAAAGAACAGAGAGATAACAAAATGAAGAAAAATGAAAAGAGCCTCGGAGAAATGTGGGACAACACCAAACACAAAAACATACATGTAATAGGAACATCTGAAGGAAGGGAAAAAGAGAAAGGGGCAGAAAAACTATATGAGAAAATAATTGATGAAAATGTCCCAAATTTGCTGAAAAACATTAATTTATACATCTAAGAATCTCAAAGAACTTCAAGTAGGATAAATGCAAAGAGATCCATACTAAGACACATCAAAGAAAAATACTGAAAGCCAAAGACAGAAAGAAAATATTGAAAGTAGCAAGAGAAAAATAACTTGTCAGGTACAAGGGAACTCTAATAAGATTGACAGCTCATTTCTCATCAAAACGATGAAGGCCAGAAGTCAGTGGGATGACATATTCAAAGGGAAGAGAGAAAAAAATGTCAATCAAGAATTCTATATTTATCAATTCTATATCTATCTATCTTTGCATTGAAGACATAATAAAGATATTTCAGATAAATAAAAACTGAGAGAATTTGTTGTTAGCAGACCCAACTTTCAAGAAATAATAAAGGAAAATTTAAGTCTAAGCAAGTAAATACAGATGGAAATTTGAATCTACATTAAAAAAAACACAGGTAAAGGTAACTATGTAGTTATACAAGTCAGTATAATGCATATTCCTTTTTTATTACTTTCTAAAAAGTAATCGTTTTTTTCTATTGCTTTCTAAAAAGTAATTGTATGAAACACTATCTGTAATTGTATTGTTAAGTTATATATAAGTTATATATGTAACATATATATAAATGTAATATATTTGACAATAACAGTAAAAAGTGGGTGAGTAGGAACACTGGAGTGAGGAAATGACTCCAGATGGTTGCTCAAACCCATAGGAACAAATGAAAAAAGTGAGAAATGATAAATAATAAATTTTTGAGAAACGGTAAAGAATAAGAAAAGGCAAATATAAGAAACTTTAAATATATAATTCCTCCTCTTTCTTTTCTCAGCTCCTTTAACAGAAAAATTAACAATTATAGCAATGCATTGTGGGCTTGTAACAAATATAGATGTAATATGTATAACAATAATAGGACAAAAAGGGTTAAGAGAAAATACAGCTGTATAGGAATAGTATTTCTATATCTCACTGTAATTAAGTTAGTATAAGTCTGAAGTGGATTCTCATAAGTTAAAATGTCTATGATAAGCTTTGGAACAACCTCAATGAAAATGACTAAAAATCTTGGTGAAAATATTATTCAAGAAATTAAAATGTTCCACTAGAAAATATCCATTTAATGAAAAAGAAGTTAGTGAAGGAGAAATAGAGGAACAAAAAAGACATGATACACAGAAAACAAAAGTAAAATGGCAGATATAAATCCAACTATATCAATAATAATAATAAATGTATATAAATTAAACAATACAATAAAAATGTGGATATATAACACTGGAAAAATGACATAATCCAACTAAGGAGAAACACTTTAGATTCAAATATACAAATAGATCGAAAGCAAAAGAATGGGGAAACTATATCGCGTAAGCAGTAATCATAAGAAAGCTAGAGTGGCTATACTAGTATCAAACAAAATCATCTTTATTTTTTTTTTTTTTTTTTTTTTTTTTGTGACAGAGGCTCACGTTCTTGCCTGGGGGGAGGGCCGTGGCGTCAGCCTAGCTCACAGCAACCTCAAACTCCTGGGCTCAAGCGATCCTACTGCCTCAGCCTCCCAAGTAGCTGGGACTACAGGCATGTGCCACCATGCCCGGCTAATTTTTTTTGCTATATGTATTTTTAGCT